>SNQJ01S0036517.1:38560-64606 GCA_010110895.2 Picea sitchensis
GCTAACTTTTAGGACAGTCAGATTATCAAATTAATTATAATTAATAATCCTATACATCTATTTAAGCAGGGTCGTTACAGAAACCTAAAGTTCTTATTTTGATATACAAGAACAGACTTGTGTTCCCTATAGGCTATGACACCGTGAAATAAAACTCAGTATAAATTTGCAGTAACACATAGGATTTTAAACAAGAGCTCCTACACTCTACAATAAATGACAATAGTTAGAAGGAAAAAATATTGTCTTTCCCAAAATGAATCTCTTTACCTTGAGGATGTCTGGATTGAGAAAATTGGGTCCCCTAGAAGTCTCCCTAATCAAAGTACCCACCCCAGTCATATTGAGGATTTAGTAGTCTCATTCATGCAGAACTCTTAACAACAAGAACTATATCCCTATAACTCTTTCCATATTTCCCTCAATCACTAGATAAGGAATCACCAATTTATCCTTAGATCAATACAAGCAACAACAATAATCATGGTTCAGAACAAAACATCATGTAATCTCAAGAAAAATTAATTATTTTTTATGAGGTGAAAATTCTATCATTGAGCATTCAAATCATATAATCTAATGGGGGGGTTGAGATCAAAAAGAAGGCATCTAGGAATAGAAAGGGACAGATTAACTATTAAAACAATTATATTCTAATAGTTAGCATATTATTGCACTCACCTGTTGAAGTTAGGCACCACTATGAATGTCCTGCACAAACTTGTTGTATTCATCATCATCACTATCAATATAATTGTCATCATGATGTTGAACTTTAGCTTTGAGAGATATGTTGTCAATATGGCCTTTACCTTTTAGTGTTGCTTTTCTATAATTGATTTGCATTTACCATTCAAATAATATCGAGTAAATAATATTGCAAGATATAAATTTTGAGTCACAAATAGCATCTTAAGCATGACAAATTATGACAAAACATTGGGATAGATTAACTATCACAACAACAATTTTATTACCTAAAATTTAGCACCACTATTAATGTCTTGTACATGCTCGTCAACTTCATTATGATCAATATCAATATTAACACGAGATTATACTGCGGCTTTGCAAGCTCTGTTGACATGAAGGCATTTTCATTTTCCCATTGATTAATCGATATAATTGGTCTACATGTAGTTTAACCATCATGCAAAAAAAAAAATACAAACATTTAAAAGTAGCAACAAACTGTCTCCAATTGGAATTGTTGTATTTTTCAAACAATGAAACAACAAAATTGCAACAAACATTGGAATAAATGTAATAAAATAAGTGCAGAACATGAATCATTTTAGGGGTTCATCCATCATTCAAACTAGAGGAGGTTTTTTTTTCATGAAAAAAAAATAGTCTCTTTCTATTTATTTAGAGAATCAAAGAGTACTATTTACATGTCAAAAAAAGACCTCAACCTAAGAAATGCAGTCAAGCATCACCCAGAAAAACATCTTTCACTACTTACCCAAAGTAAAAGAGCCATCCTCAAAGAGTATCAAAATATACAAAACTATCACACAACAAACCTATACTCAGAGTGGCTACAGGAAACTCAGCCATTTCAAAACATTCATCATCCAAAAACAAAACCACCAACTATTACAAAAACCATTTACTAGTACTTATATCAAGTTCAGTCTAATCTACTAGATATATAACTATATACTAACACGATATAAACAAAACTTCTCCATTAAAAATGGAAACAATGTTGATAACAACAAATTCATGTTTGATGTATAATCCAACACCAATTTTTATGCCAATCCATGAATAAAGAAAAATAATAAACATACAGTAACATCTTCAGGGAAGTAATTTTAGAAACTACCAGAGTTTGAAGGTAATATTAATTAAATTCATATGAAATAAATTTCATTAATAGGACATTCTCTTTTTTTGTCTCAATCATACTATTTATTTCGGTCCTACAATTTTTCCTAATTATATGATTTATTCCAACCAGAGTATTTCTACAATACCATGTTGGAACCCAACTATTCCCCAATCATATCATTTTACCCAACCAATTTTACAATATAATAAGCAAAAGTCCCTATAGATGGATCTCAAGTTATTGTTGGCACTCTTTTAGACTCAAAACATACTTGATACTTTAAAGGTATAACACAGAGAGTTGATTCTAGAAACAGAGGATGGTTCTACACAGTGCAAGGATGAAAATGAAGAAGAAGAAGAAGAAGGTTTGTCCAGAGGGAACCAGAATGTATTAGAGATTTAATTGAGTTCACTAATTCTCATCAAGAGAGTGTGAGCGAGAGCACTTAAGAGTTCATTGTAAATGCAACAGACTGAGTGGAAATGGACAAAATCCTATAACTTCTAGTTCAATTTACAAGCACAAAAAATGGTCAAACAAGAAGAAATGAGATACAATAGATTTATTTACAAGATGAAATGGCATACATGGTCAAACAAGAAGAAATGGTATCAATAGAGCCTCTTAACTCAATTTAATTATTGGATTTATGTGCATTCCATGCAGAAACTCTAGGCTTAATAGAGGCAACCAACTGTGAAATTGTCTCATTGAGACCTTGTATGCAACTCATTACATGTTGGTACTGACCACTCGGGTTGACATCATTTTTAATGGCTCGTACTAGATTGCTTTGACCTAAAACTGATGGTTGTGAATTCTCTGTCGATACTCTACTTTTTCACTTTCTCTTATTGTCATATTTACTAGAATCTAATGTTGTCATATAATGGAAAATGTCTTATGCACCTCGCTCTATGTTACTATTTTCCACCTAAAAGACAATGTCAAGTTTCAACATAGTTAGTTCAATAAACAAATCGAAATAAATAACAATTTAAATTCAACCAAAAAGAAACACTTGTTGTCAATTTGTCTATTTTGGCATTAAATCCGCCTCGACCAAATGTATATGGAGCCCTGACATTATCTATTTCTTTCATTTCTATGTTCCTCTTTGTCAAATATTCTTCGGAACGCATAGTTTTCTTCATTTCCTCCCATTTTTTGGGAGATAGAGTGGAGTTTGTCATGTCTTTTCCTTCCATGTTTAATTTTCTGCAAGTATATTTATAAGTGTTCATCAGATTTCTCATCTTTTGCTTATAATATTTTCTAGAGATTTCTCCTCCAACAGTCTCAAAATAATTTTCCATTTTTTGGATAACAGTATCCAGAATTCATGGATCTTGATCTAAAAAATTTGATTTGCAAATATCCAAATGATCCCTACATCTTGTTCCCAACTCCGAGGCCCACCTCATTGCATTTCTCCAAATGGGCTCACCATATTTTGACACCTCAACCAAGAATGGATTCTTACCTTCTATTTTTCTTTCTTTTTCATTCCTCCTTGTACATCTATCCAATCCTTGACTCAATATTTATCTTTTAACAAAAGAAGACACATCTTTTGAACCACTAACAATATTTTTGGCTAATCCAATTTCATCAAGAGATGCAACAGGTGAATTTTGATGCACATCGGATGTAAGTGTTTTCTCTTCACGACTTGCATTAACCGAAACAAAATTATCCATGGCCACATCAAGTGTGGAATTAGGTAGCTTAGTACCAGTCTTTGTATATGTGCCTTCAAACATGTCTTTGACTTTTGCATAAATGATCTCCAGACTTTATATTCCTTTATTCTCATGTTAATCAATAATCTCTTTTAGACCTTTTGCTAAGAAATCATCACATTGTGCAAGACCATGTGCTATATCAGCCTCCACATCACCATGTGCTATATCAACTTGCACACCATGACCACTATTATTTTCATCAACTACATTTGTTGGATCACAAATTTGTTGGCTTCTACGAGTTGGTGGCACTATATCTTTACTTTCCCTTGATTTTTTCTCCACTTTTTCTATTCTTCCATATTTTTCTTTCCTATAAAACAAAACAAATATCATATTATGTCTTATATACATAAATTTCTTGCCTATAAAACATTAAACACTATTAAAAAAATAATATACTACTTAAGTGGATTAACAACTTGATTGTTTGTCAAACTAAGAGACGGTAACTATTCATCATTCTTGGTAACATTTTCTCTACTAAAGCGCTCATATTCTTTCAAATTTTTTGCATTATCATTGTCATCTAACTTGTGCCTCAAGGACTTTTTATTCATATCCTGAAGTCCAAAAAAACAATAGTTTATAAATCATACACTTGAATCAGCAGAACAACAGTGGAATATGAGTTTGCAACTCATATTTTATTAATGCATTTTCTCAAAAATTAAGTGCACAAGTTATAGAACAAATGCCTCTTAAAATCAACCCCTAAAGTGTTGCTTATATAACTTGAAATCAACAGTAAATAAGTAAATTTATGGTAAAGGCATAAAAAGCATTTTATGTAAAGTTACTATGCCTCTAATTTAAACCACATGCTATGCATTTCTATATATTCAAATTGTATTTATCATCTATTAATTCTAATAATGCATTTCATTCAGCATCTCCAGACTTTCTCTTCCTTTTTTCTCATGTTGATCAATAATCTCTTTTAGAAATTTTCCTAAGAAATCATCACGTTGCGCAACACCATGTGCTATATAAATCTCCACATCACCATGTGCTATACCAACTTGCACACCATGACCACTATTATTTTAATGCATGTGCTCAAAAATTAAGTGCACAAGTTAAATAACAAATGGCCCTTAAAATCGGCCCCTGAAGTGTTTCTTATATAACTTGAAATCAACAGTAAATAAGTAAATTTATGCTAAAGGCATGTAAATCATTTTATGTAAAGTTACTATGCCTCCAATTTAAACCACATGCTATGCATTTCTATATATTCAAATTGTATTCATCATCTATGAATTATAATAATACACTACATTCAATGATAAATTAAACCATACATATAACCAAAGTTTAAGTGACAAGCTTACTGGTTAAGGTGACGAATAATCACCATAATCATCTACATTGCCACCGGGGTCAGAATATTGATCACTCCTGTGTGCATCTTCTTGATTTTGTTCGTCATCCTCACCTGAGGCATGCAATAAATTCTCTCTTCCAGTCTCTTCGTTGGTAATCAAATTCTCTTCTTAAATCACTTTATCATCATCTTCAACCACTTCTTCGAATGTTTCTTGTAAGTTATCGTATTTCCCATTAGGAATTATATCAACAACTTCCATGAATTTTCATTTCGAACAAGACTCTGTTTGAATGAAATATGACGATATTGGGCTTATTACATCATCAATTAGATATTATTGGTTAACTTGAAGAGGAGAAACATATGGCTCATTAGTCTCTGATAAAAATTGTCGTATATTTTCACATACAAATCCATAATCATCAAGTTGTACTATATATGGTTTAACCCGCATACATTTTAATAATATAGGACTATTTTCACCATAATCAAATTGAATAATTTCTTGGATAAATCTAACACAAAATTTCTTCTCAGTTTCATGAAGGAATTCAGCACTAACAACACAATCACAATTTCCCTTTCCTTTGTCCTTTTCTTCCACTCTTAAATGACTAACATAGGCCCACATGCCACTAAATTCAGAGCCCACATATGTGGGAATGATGAAAGATCACTTTCCTCCACTGTTATATATTGACCTTATTCTTTTGCATCATTTATTGCATTAGCAATCCATTCTTCAAATTTTGGAAAAGAATCACCTCCAATCAAATCATGATGTCTGCACTTTTGAGGTTGACGTTGCATCCATGTTTGATTCTCCTCTTTGTATTTCATACATAGAATATGAATGTACAATATAATAAGATTAATAATATAAATGTGTAAATGCAATTGAAGAAATAAATTATTGTGTAAAAATAGTTTTACCTGCGCCACTTATCGAATGAAGATGTGTTCTAAAGAACATAGGCATGTATCGCAATTATTTATTTATGTGAAAACTTAAAGTGTCTTCCATTTCCTACTAATACTTCACCTACAACTCTCTCATATTTTTCATCATCCCATACACATCGATTGACATTTTTAATATCCTTCATATATTCTATGCAAAATCCTATGGCCTCTTACATTGCATATTCCTTAGACATGTTTCCTTCTGATTTTCCCTAGTATGGACAATGTTTTTCAAAACCTTCATACATATTTCTATAGGATACATCCATCTCATTCTTACTAGACCACAATGATCTAGTTCATTTTCTAGATGTATCAAAAGATGCATAAAAATGTTAAATATTGTTGGTGGCAATTCTTGCTCCAATAGACAAAGGACTTCAACAACCTCCTCCCTCAAACTATCAAAGTTCAAAGGATCTAATGCATGTAAAATCATTCTCTTTAATATCAAGCCCAACCTTACAATTTCCAATATTGGCCCCTTTTCCAAACTTGATATGTTGACCACATTAGGTAAAATATTCTCAATTATGACATGATGGTCATGGGCCTTGAGGCATATTAAGCTATTCATGTCAGTTTGGCTTCTAATACTACTAATTACATATCCAGTGGGAAAGTAAGTCAGAGACACCAACTTTAAGAATTTTTCACGTTGTTCCTTTGTCCAAACATAAGGAGCACTAGGTTTTCTATATTTTTCATCATCATATTTTTCAACCCAAAGATTTCGACGAATCTTTAGTTGTTGAAAGTATTCACATGATGAAATAGTATCAGAAGCACCAAAAGGATTTTCTATAATAGAATAGGCTATATTTTTCTTGGTATGCATAAAGTCAACAGTATTCCTGATGGCTATACCTTAAAGTATGGAAACTTATAAAATATGCACAATCGTTTTACACCACTTTCATTACATGGATCATCCCTACTACCACAAATCCCACCAATTTCAATAAACAACATTCTTCTATGTCCATGCTCAATAATTTATTCACTCATTATTGGAAATGGTGCTTCACGATCCTCTTCCTGGCCATTGAAACATGCTTTTTTTAACCGATATGGATGATCCTTTCTCTGGTAAGAACGATGTCCATGATAAAAACAATTATGAAAACTTATTTAGAGCCTCACAAAATCCTTAAATTTGCAAGAAGGACATCCATGGTTGTTACGAATTATTTTGGTCACCCCAGTGATCCATTGACAAACATGTGTTCATGTTCCCAAAAAGAGCCTTTCTTCATGAGGATAGTCACTGACATTTTCTTCTCAAAAAACATATTAAAGAGGGTCGGCGTAGGCTGCACCATATGCAGGGTGTGATGATCCTTGATTGTCGCCCCCTGCCCTAAATCTTGATTCTGACATCTCCACAAGCTACCCTAAAGCTAGGGTGCGACGATGTCAAAAGACTAAGAAAAGGTTAAGTTTCACAAAATTGTTAGAAGGGGATCTTCTATAAGGTGAGGTGGCGTCTGTATGGTTGGGATCCTACTCGCTTATTTGATTTGGTGGGATCATCCTAATCTCTATAACCATCTCTCTTTCCCCTATATAAAGAGGTATTTCTCATGGAAAATAATAAGGTTAATTAAGCACAAAAGATTAATTCAAAGATAAGATTGCATGGAGATTTTTGCATTGGATCATTCTTGAGAGCCTCATTTCAGTTCATCAAGTCATTGTGGATCTTCTTCATTCAATATTGGAGCAAGTGTGTGTGTTGGAGAAAAGGGTCATTGGAAGGGGACCTTGCAACATCAAGGCTTTGGTTGTAATCTCCACTTTCATTATTATATGATATAGTGATATGTTTCTTTCCCATAAAACTCATCTCATTTTATTGTATCATTCTTTGATCACGTACATAGGTTCTCGTTGAGTATATTATTTCTTTCACTTTGGTTGGCTTGTGTTCCCTTGCAGATTCAATATCACAGGAGCACTGGAGTGGAGCTAGGATGACAACGGCAAGATGAAGCGATATTTGAATGGTATGTTTCCCATCTCTTACCTAATAGTAAACTCAATGATTAGAGTTTAGGGAAAGTGTCATATTTTGTTATGTTTTGTTCCATATCTAGGTAGATCTAGGGAGATATGTTTATGTTCTCATTTACTGATAAGTCCCATAACAATGGTATCCATGAACAGTGAGACTAGTCAATGTGTCATATGTAGGAAGATCATGAATCGTAAATAGTAAGGAAGCTATTAAAGTGAATATGATTGAATGAACATCCCTTAAAAATTTAATTGCTTCAATTAATTTCCACAATTCCATAATCTCATCGTATAATGGCTCTAAATAAACAGCGATTGCATCTGAATTCACACATTGTTTTCCTGGTATAATCAATGATAGCATTAGGAAAAATGGTTTAGTTGCTAACCATTGAGGCAAGTTATAATTTATTAAAAACACCGACCAAGTTGACCATTTAGTACTTTGATCAGAGAATGGGTTCAACCCATCTAGATCCAAACTCAACCTTATATTATGAGGATGTTGGGAAAAATCAAGCCATTTATTATCAAATTCCATTCACATCTAAGAATCAAGCACATGTCGTTGTTTTCCATCAATTCTTTTATTTTGGGCATGGAATTGCATAAGTTCATGGAGTAATCGTGGGATTGGAAGAAAGTGGAGAAGAACCTTTCTGAGAACCACAACTAATTTTAACCCTGGGCTATACCTCCCTTCTTGACATTTTGAAAATTTGGTCTAACTTACAATATTTTTGCGAAATAATACACAACCATTCACGCATGTGTGGATGTTTTCATACCCTAAGCCTAGATTAGTGGTTTTCCTCTTACATTGACTTCGTTTTGTTGGAATTGTGGAGTGACGTGGTAAAAACCGACTCAAAAATTCCAATAAAGCATCTACACTCTCATTTGTCCAACCATGAACCACTTGCAAGTTAATAATTTGAAGGATTGTTGTCAAATGACTTAACTTGCAATTAGCATACACAGAATTTAAAGCATCCTCCATCGACTTGGCCCAATCATCGTTTAGACCCTCATTCAACATTATATTAACTTCAAGCACTTCATATAATATTGTTGCCTCTTAATCTATGTTTGGTGTCACTTCAGGAATGTTTGGTACCTCTTCATCTCTCATACTATGAACTTCTATCATATCTTCATAATAATTGTTGTCTCAAGGGCGTATACCACTATGCCCATGTCTTATCATATGACGATAAATTACATTTATTTTCCTCACCTTTCCACCAAGAAAATATTTAATGGACATGGATATATGTCTATATCATTCTCATCATTTATTCTCTCATCATATGAGAGGTAGTCATTGGTTGTAAACCTTTTTCATTGACTTATATTTGATGTTCTGCATTCCAATATTAATTTGATATGTTAATTAACAAATCTCAAATAATTTAGATAGTACAAAGGCACAAAATCATCTACTTTGTTCTACTTGTTCCACCTTGCTTTATCTCCATATTGTAAGTTTATAGTATCTTGTGGTTTATGTAGGTTGGAAAAGTGAGCATGGAGTGGGCAGTTGAGGAAAATACAAAACTATTGGGCACTTTCCCTCCTACCACAAAACATATATGAATTGATGGCTCTGAAGTTAACTGTTTTTCTTGTGGTTGGAAATGATGTTGTAAAATTTCAGATATTTAGAGATTCCCTAGTGGTAATTAATTGGATGCAGGGAGTCTTCTCTATAGAAAACCTTTTTTTAAGGCCTATTTTTTAGGAGATCCAATCATTTGTAGTTATTTTTAACCAAATTTATTTTCATCATGTCGTCAAGAAGAAAAATGACTTGGAAGATAGGAATTCCAAGGCTGGTTTGTCATTGAATGCAGGTCAATGACATATATGGGAGATTGAGGATGAGACAATCCTCAAATTATGATCATCCCTCCTTTCTATGGCTTCTCTCTTGAGGAGTTATGTTTTTTTGGGATCTATTGTAGATTTGTTTGGCATATTTTTTTTATCCCTTCAATGGGTATATGATGGTTGTTATATGAATAGTGTTCTCTCTTATGAGCTCAACTAATGGTTGATCTACTTTTAAACCATCTTTGGGACTTTGGGGGAGGATTTCTTTTTACCTGTAGGGATATTTCCTAAGGAATATATGATGATGAATTTTGGGACTCTATTACGTTATGGATTTTTGGGAGGGGCAATTCCAGTGGGATTTCTCTGTTTTATGAATTGGAGGATCCTAATGAAATAATTATGACATGGTACTTAGCATATGAAGAATCCATTTTTATTTTTATTATTGAAGTTATGTTTTTTTTTCTCTAGGGAGATGAAAAAAGTATACTCATAATCTAATAAAGTTGATTATTTAAATTCAAATGGACATGACAATTTCAACATGTCTTGGAGCTTCCTTCTAATGACAATTGACTTCCTAGACAAATTATTTTTCTTAGAAATAAATGAAGCTTAATTGTTCTTTTATAATGATTGTTTTTCTCTAAAAATGCTAATTTCACCCTTATAAAGGATCCATCATATTTCTAGACCAAGAATTAGTCTAAAACAACTACACTTAGCAACTTGGCCCATAATGACAAAAATCAACCTCCATGAAGAGAAATAATAAAAAATAAATGCACTAGTATTATTCAAAGGCAGCAGAGCAACAATTGTATGTAAATATGATACCTCTCAAACTTTTCATCATCCTCTAGTTGCTTGTTTTTTATTTTTTCTTTGGGCTCTTTGGAAACATGTTTTATCTTTCTATCCAACTAGAACTTCTCCAGTGAACCATGTCTTGTATAGGGCCAGCCTAAGAGATACTATAATGTTTCATAGACCCTCCATTAGGGTTGACAGACCTTTCATTGGCTTCATATTCATCCAATTAGTTTGGGTGATTCTTCTCAATTCCAACAGAATATGGCATGCCTTTTTTTGGAAGTTTCATTGCAAAACATGATCTAGGGTTGAGGGTTGCACCTCATAACATGGACTTCCTTCAACTAGGGTGTTGGATCTGAGGGTTAATTCTTATGACAAAATTGCATTGGACCTTCACATGGCCTCGTCCCTTTTTTAGAGATGCCATTAGGGTGGGAAAAACTTAAGCAAGAATAGAACCTTGGTGGATTTATTTGTACTCTATTGACCTCACCAATAAGCCAAGGTTCCACTGAAATGACAAGCCTTTTCACTAGGTTTGATGGATTTCCTTTTCCCGAGCATCGTTTCATAGTCACACTATTTTTCCTACTCCATAACATTGTTGTTCATGACATTTTGACATAAAGTTTTACTTTTTGCAAACAATACAAGTCCCATACCAAAACTTGTTATTTTATGTATTCAACGTAAATGTCCCCAAAAATTCTTTTTCAAGGTTATGATATTTTTCAATACCTTCAAGTTGATAATCATGAATATCAAATAAATTCTATATGCATGAAATATACAATTTGGAAAATAATTTATATTTTAGTTGAATTCTAGCAAGTTTCATTATGATTTTACATCTAGAAACATGAAAGAAACTAGGCCTTGCTTAAAAATCATATTGATCCAGGTCCCAATGTGAAGATATTATTAAAAATATCCAAATAATTTAGATTTGTTGAGGTTAAAGTTTGACATTGACATCTTAGGATGCAATCTTGTATAACAAAATTTCAACACTCAGGAGGGATTTTGATACTATTGAAAGGGGATTCACTCGTGAATTCCCTTTTAGAAACATGCCCTCAGGGGATTTACTAGTAATATAAACCCTTCCCTATTTACACATCTGACCATTGTGTTAAATTTCATTGAGGTAGCCCTCGTTGGTTGGAAAAGCCAGTTTCTAGCCTAAAGTCTGGTTTGAAAAGGTTAGCTTGGGAATTTTCCCTCACAACCAAGAAAATTATCAAGTGATAACATAAGTGATTCTAAGGTAGTGCCAAATTTGGAGAATGCAAAACGCACTATGTAGCATGAAGCACCCAACAATGCAACTTGTCAATGAAGATTCCCCTCAAACAAGACTCATTGTTGATATTGAAATTATTTCCAACATCTCTTGGCAGCCATGAAGTACCAAAGAATGTGTTTCGTTATCTCTGGACAAACACAAACTAAGAAAAGAGAATCAATGAGATTTCTTGTAGCTAGATGAGCTATAGACGGTAGCCCCTAGTAAATAATGAGCCATGCAAAGACTTGTATTTTGTAGCTGAGGGGAAGAGACCAAACACTATGCACCCTAAAAATCCACCTATCTTCAAGATTAAAGGCAGTCCATTGAGGATTTGAGATTTCAAAGATGTTTATTCTAGCTCTAGGAGACAAGTAGAAACACATAAAGAAAATTGTTGTAGATCTAACAGTCTCGAGGTTTGTATGGCCATGTAGTTCAAGCTGATGGGGGGACCTAGTAGTCCAAGTGTATCGTTGCATAAATATACAAAAGATTGCAAATATACAAGCTTATAGCAACTAGTTCCTAATTAGAAACCATGCACTCCTAAATCAAACCAAAAGAAACACATTAGTTGTACCTATGACTTCATTGAATACCTCTGCAACTCTGAAATCCTAGTTCTCCTTTTGAGTAGTCTCCAATTTCTCTCCACCGTAGATTTATCGGTCATGGAAACTTTGTATATACACATTCAAACTCCAATAATGATCCAATTAACCCAAAACCCTCTCACAAGAGCTCAAATTCGCAATTAACAGTAAACCCTCTCCTCTGGTCGAATCTAGACTATAAAATCCCCAAATAAACCTCACAGGCTCCAGTATTTATCGGGCCCACAAACTAAAACTCCACCTCACGGGCTCCAATGTTCCTCAGGATGACTACTAAAACCCCACCTCATGGGCTCCAATATTCCTCAGGCCCACCTCACGGTCGACTCCACAAATGCACCTCAGTCACATAGGAAACACAAATGCACCCCAGTCATGCACCTCAGTCACAAATGTACCTCAGTCAAGCACCTCAGTCACAGAGGAAACAAAAATGCACCCCAGTCATGCACCTCAGTCACAGAAGAAAAACAAATGAAAATGAAAAACACAAATGCAAACTAAAAACACAGAGGAAACACTCTTAGGGGATACACCCTCTACCTAGAAGTCACAAATTGTTCATCCAACACTAGTCTTCTACCATTTCAACCCTAACCTTGCATGCCTTTGGACTGCACCACTCCCTACACACTACCCACTCGCACAAACGATGTCCCTACTCACCAAATTACAACTGATCTCGACCGTATTTTCCCACTCCACACCAGTCGCTGTATTTTCCCATTCCACGACATCGCTGCTTGATGTCCCATAAATTGGTGATCGGCCAGGTATTGATTTTCAAGCTTGATATCAAATGTATTGAATTATGGTTTATTAATATGCATGTGTTTCGTTGGTGTATTGTGAATGTGGTGTGGTACTTCGAGTTTTTGTGGCATAATAATGTATGCTTCCATGAGTGAACCTAGGTCATGTCTCCATATAATATGTTATGTACCACTAACCTAGGTCACGTGTCCCTGCAATATCATGTTATGTACCACTAGGATAATTTCTTAGCCTATGTTTTGGTTAAAAAAATTCTTAGCCTATGTTTTTGGTTAAAAAAAATTATAGCCTATGTTTTGGTTAAAAATCATTTCTTAGCCTATGTTTAATATTATATAGCCTATGTTTTGGTTAAAAAAAAATTCTTGGACTATGTTTAATATTATTATGTTGCAAGAAAGGCCCTCCCATTATGGAAGAATTAACAATGTATATTTTTATTTGGTGTACAACACTCTTGAAAGACCCTTTTGGCTAAGAGGCCATGTGGGCATCTAATATTATGCCAAATTTACCTAGGACTTAATGCACATGGCCCCAACCACATGAAAATAGTTTCTTATATAAACGAGATGTATTGCAAGGGGTTGTTGGAGTTACTTCACATACACCTAGTATTTATTTTTTCTAAGGTTTTTCCTTGTTTATTAGTCATTATCCAGTCTCCTATATTTTTGGAAGAATATTCCTCTAGGGAGAATATTCTCTTCAGTTTTCACTTTAGTTTGCTCAGTTGAGTAGAGTCTAAATGCTACATTGGGATTATCACCATGTAATAATTAGTATCATCAACATATAATGCGCATTATCCTTGGAATCATCACCAGACTAGCACATTACCCATGATTCCCTGATCTCCTCCTCACTTCACTATGTTTCAGTCAGTTAACTGAAGACTGATAGACTAGTTAACTCAGTTGGGTGGCAGTTCACTCCCATAACTACTCAAGAGACTAGACTAGGTGGGAGCTTACTCCCCTAACTGTTGGTGTGTGTCCAGATCACTCTAGACCACCACTATGCTGCATTGGATTCTCCTCTAGTGCGCATTGGTTGAGTTATACAGAGTATATCATGTGTAAATTATTCATTATTCATTTGGCTAATGAGAATTCTTCTATTCTTTTCTCTCTTGCTTCTCTTTTCTTATATTTTCTCGTCCATTGTGTATGTTTATTCCTAGCTAGATATATTATGTGCAGGTTCAACACATTTACAGATTATATCATGTGTAAATTATTCATTATTCATTTGGTTAATGATAATTCTTCTATTATTTTCTCTCTTTCTTCTCTTTTCTTTTATTTTCTTTGCAACTGTGTATGTCAATTCCCAGCTAGATCTATTTCGTGTAGTTTCAACACATTTACAAGGTATCAAAGCTGACGGATTGCTATAAAAATACACACCAAATTATTTTTGCAGGTACCGAAGATTGAAGACAGCGAAAAAATGGAATTTTAAAAGTATTCATCCTTACACCTTAAAATTACTTTGCATGGAAGGATAATATGATCATGCATATTTGAATCAAAGGATTGTATAGGCTAAACATGAACACAGAGATAGAACCAACATTATCCATAGAAAAATCCAAGTATCTAAATCGAATGAATGAAGCATTCGGAACAATTTGCAGCCTCATTTATCCTGATCTCCTTTTTCACATATCTTCCTGTAAAACTCCCAATGAATCCCAGAACACCATGGAAGATATCTTTGGAAAACATGATGAGATGAGGGGACACATGCTCTAGGTGGAATTTCTCACATTGGATCCAAAAAGCTTCGACAATCTCCAATATTTCTTTACAAAATATAAGGATTTATTGTCGCAAATGAAGGCTTGCTGGGTTGATAAATCTAAGGAGGAGAAACAAATGGTTCTCACCATTCTCTCCAAACTTCTTCCTAAATTCTCAGTGTTTGTATCCACATTTTATTCATTTATATTTGCCTCTGGAGCCACCTGGGTGATGCCTTCTCTTAAGTAATTTATTGAATCTTTGACACAAGAGAAGACCAAGCTCATCAACATCGGAAAAATCAAAGGCCCAAAGGAACATGCATTCATTGTGCAAGATGGAAGTAGTCATAAATATCAGAAATTGAAAGATAAAGACAAAATGAAATATCATGCAAATCCGAAGAAGGAAGGGCATTCAAAACCCTTCAACAATGCCTCTAGATCCAAAAGTGGAAAGGGAAGAAAATGGGAGAAATGCACATACTTCCAAAAAGGATTCCATCCAGAATCTGCATGTATGCAGAAATAGGTAGATATAATGACTCAAATACTTCATCAAAATAACCTTGGAGATCACATACCCGAGGTGTTATCATTCCAAGAGTCACTCCTAGACTGCAAATGAGAGTAAGATTGGTAACATATAAATGTAAATGGATTAAAATAGTTTGAATAGGTGGATCAGTAAGAAAAGAGTAAAAGGGAGGACATCAAAGTGCTACAAATACATTCCATTGGGCATGGAGTCATAACATTTTTCATATCATAGGCAATCAGGTTGCCTACCAGATGAAAATATTTTGCAAAGATGGATATAATAATAGAAGGTAAACAAATAGAAGAATATCCACATAACAAATATCCTTTCTGTAATATAGATAAGAGAGTTCTTGAACAATAATCTATGATTAACAAGAAATTACCACAAATCCTTTTCATCTCATGAATTCATTAACCAAAGGTAAATTTTGATCTTCAAAATTTGTAAATATTACTCAAGAAAGATGATAAGAAAGAATGGAAACAAAATAAAAATAGTCTGGTATCACAACTTTAATGAATATCTAATGGCATAAATGCCTACAATACGTTCCCTCAGGCTTACAAATGAGTAACTCAAATGCTCCTCTAGATCTCTCCTCTCTTGGATCATATATCCAAACCCTCTCCAAGAGATATATAATATATTAAATAGAAAAAGTCATCCAAATATACTTAGGAGGTCGAATCCCATCTCCTCCATTGGATTCTAATACTTGGAGATAGGTGGCAACAATCAAAGAGACAAAAATCCAACAAACTGTTAATTTTCAGGAAATTGTTGGTAGTCATTAATAAATTGTATCCACCTCAATGCATGAGGTCTTTAATGGAGCTGAAACTTAGGTGCAGGTTTCCATTGACATATAAATGATCCATGAGAATCCATTTGAACCCTCCTTCACTGGTGGTAACCTCCCAACAAGGAGAATATCCAATCAGCTATGCAAAAAAGAGAATTGGCAACACATTCTGTAGTGCATTGGTGTTTTAATTGTTTCTCTCAATTTACTAACTAGTTCGGGCTGAAATTTGGTCAACAATTCAACAGGGATATCATCTTCCTCCACAAACAAATTCATAGAAACCCACTTTGTAGTTTTGGTTTTATGATAAAATTTGTAACAATAACCACTATAGGAAATTTTGTAGCGCCACTGTAAAACAGTTATGCACATTCTGTAGCACCACTCATGAAATAGCTTTGCAGATTTTGTAGTGCCACTCCTGAAATAGCTCTGCATATTTTGTAGTGCCAATGTCTGTGCATTTTCTAAAACTATCATATGCTAACTATGCCAATAGCGTAAGATGGCACCAATCTTGGCCACTTGGCGTTATGAATGACCAAAGAACTCTTGGTGCTATGAAATCTAAATGCACTACCAAATCCAAAAGCTCTACCAAATCACTAATTTTAGGAACACTACAAATAACAAGAGCAAGAGTGTTGTGAAAACTCCTAATTTACTGGCGCTACGAAATGACTAAAATTGCTACTGCAAATTCATGTGCTAACATCTGGATCCACAAGGGATAGAGTCCTCCCTGTGAGGATCTAAGAACTGTTGCAACTCTAGTTCCTTAGCTATTGTGTTATGGATTCATTTGTGAAAGCAAGCTATGATACCGCAAATTATTCAAGAAAAAATAAAAACCCGCTACAAACTGAAGGAAAGAAAGGCTCGGGAAGTGAGATTATTACCTATGCTACCCTACCCTAACCAAAATTGCAACTTGGTCAAGTAAAAGAAAATTTCCAAAGAAACCATTCAAGCAACTTGATTACTAAAATGATCTCATATATTTCACTAATGAATGAATAATAACATAAATATAGCAGCAACATTATAAACTCCTTCAGAAAACCATACTCACCCATGAATATCGGTGAAATAATGCAATTTCAAATTTTCAGAAAATCTAAAACATAAGACTCTAACAAGGCTCAAAATGGATCCTTAAAACCAAGATCAGAAGCATGTTGATCCACAGAAAACAGATTCTCATCCATGAATGCCTCTCTATTTGCAAATAAATAACCTTCTTGTTCCCTTGTGAGCAATTCTTGATCATAAAAAATGGCAGTCTCTTCATTTTCAGCATGATGATCACAAGATAATGGTATAACAGGTTTTAAATCACAGTGGTAATGATCAGCCATGAAAATATAATTATATATGGACTCATCAGTTATAATATGCTGAACATGTTTTGAAACCTGATCATAAGCTTGACATGCATCCTTGTCCATAGAAAAATCTGTAAATACTGAAGAATCTTGATCCGGATGTAAACCATACTTACATCCCTGTTGTTGTTCAAAATTTGGTTCATACTCGTTCTATTTTTGTTGCTCCTCTTGTGCATGCAGATTTTCAAAGTATGCTTGATCTCAAATCCTCTTCCAGGCAAGGATGTTCTCCTTGACCTCTTCATCATCTTCAAACAATTGTTGTAAAGATGAATATTTCCTTTCTCTCAGGAGAAGGAAAAGATCTGAATGTTGAGCCATTTCATAGTACACCATGGCAACATCAGAAGGTCGGATTTCCACTGGAATGCTATGATAAACACTATAAAACCTCCTATTGAAGAAAGCCAAGGATTTCTCTTCCCCTCTACTCACAGTATTAAAATCAGCCAAGTACTGATCAAGGGACTTGTTCTCACCCCAACACTTTAAAAATGCATTGCATAGCTCTATCCAAGAATCAATAGAATCGTCTCCCAAACCTTTAAACCACTCAGCAACATCTCGAAACAAATATTTGGAGAACAACCTCATTGTAACATCATCATGAACTATCTCAAACTGATCAACAAAGTTCTCAAAGGCATCCAAATGCCTCTCAATTGTAACATGATCCTCTCTAGAAAACCGAGGAATATACTCAAAGAAATCAAGAGGATATGGATGAAGATGATATGGCAGTCTTAAAGGTTTAAACATATTGTCTCTGATTCTAATTTGAAAATATGTGGGATGAAATTGAAGCCTAACAATTTGATGGCAAGGTTCAATAGTGACAACAGAAGGTGATGATATTTGAGAAGGCTTTGAATCAGTTTTAACCTCCTCAAGGTTACAAGGGTGATCAAATTCAGTAGGGATTTGAATAAAAATCTCATCCTTATGAATAGGTTGAGGTGAGGATATAAGATCGACATCTACAACATAGGTAGAAGTCGGGTCTTCTTCTTCCAAGGATGGATATATAAAGGAATACTTATGATCATCTAAATAAACAAAGCATAAGATGATCCTATTTGTATGTAAAGGGAAAGAGAGAAATGAATTGATATAAAGAAAAATAATAGTTCATGAAGAAAGCTCATAAGATGATACTTGGTCATCCCCTTTCCTATGGTCATATTTTTGTCAAAAGGATCCTCCCCAATGGATTCTTTGATGGTGGAGTTGCCAGGCAGATAATTAAATTCAATTTTTGTGTCCCTCTCTTGTCTACCATCAAGAGGTGGATCTATGTCATTCTCCTAAGGAATCGAGCTTCACACTCCTACCTCGGCAACGACGCCATTTATGTTATCATTCCAAGAGTCACTCCCAGACTAGAAATGAGAGTAATATTGGTAACATAGAAATGTAAATGGATTAAAATAGTTTGAATAGGTGGATCAACAAGAAAAGAGTAAAATGGAGGACATCAAACTACTGCAAATACATTCCATTGGGCATGGAGTCATAACATTCTTCATATCACAGGAAATCAGGCAGCCTACCAGACAAAAAGCTTATGCAAAGATGGATAGAAGAATAGAAGGTAAACAAAGAGAAGAATATCCACATAACAAAAGCCTACCAGACAAAAAGCTTATGCAAAGATGGATAGAAGAATAGAAGGTAAACAAAGAGAAGAATATCCACATAACAAAGATCCTTTTTGTAATATAGATAAAAGAGTGCTTGAACAATAATCTATGATTAACAAGAAATTACCACAAATCCTTTGCAGCTCATGAATTCATTAACCAAAGGCAACTTTTGATCTTCCAAATATGTAAATATTACTCAAGAAATATGATAAGAAATAATTGAAACAAGATAAAAAATAGTTCGGTATCAAAACTTTCATGAATATCTAATGGCATAAATGCCTACAATACATGCCCTCGGGCTTACAAATGAGCAATTCAACTGCTCCTCTAGATCTCTCCTCTCTTGGACCATGAATCCAACCTCTCTCCAAGAGCTCTCTGCTATATTAAATAAAATAAAAACATCCAAATATCCTTAGGAGGTCAAATCCCATATCCTCCATTGGATTCTAAGACTTGGAGATAGGTGGCAACAATCAAAGAGACAAAAATCCAACAAACTACTAATTTTGAGGAAATTGTTGGAAGTCATTAATAAATTGTTTCCACCTCACTGCATGAGGTATTTAATGGAGATAAAACTTAGGTGAAGGTGTTCCTTGACATCTAAATGATCCATGAGAATCCATTCGAACCCTCCTTGACAGGTGGCAACCTCCCAACAAGGCGAATATCCAATCAACTATGCAAAATAGAGAATTGGCAACACATTATGTAGCGTACTGGTGTTTTAATTGTTTCTCTCAATTTACAAACTGGGTCAGGCTGAAATTTTGTTAGCACGTCAAAAGGGATATCATCTTCCTCCACAAAAAAATTCATAGAAACCCACTTTGTATGTTTGGTTTTATGATCAAATTTGTAATAGTAACTGCTACAGGAAATTCCATAGTGCCACTGTAAAACAGTTTTTCACATTCTGTAGTGCCACTCCTAAAATAGCTCTGCAAGTTCTGTAGCGCCACTCCTGTAATAGATCTGCATATTTTGTAGCACCAATGACTGTGCAATTTCCAAAATTCTCATATGCTAACTATTCCAATAGCGTAAGTTGGCACCAATCTTGGCTACTTGGCGAGAACTCTTGGCGCTACGAAATCTAAAAGAACTACCAAATCCAAAAGCGCTATCAAATCGCCAATTTCAAGAACACTACAAATCAAAAGAGAAAGAGCGTTGTGAAAACTCCTAAATTACCGACGCTGTGAAATGACCAAAATTGCTACTGTAAATTCATGTGCTAACACGAGGGTGCCAAGAAGAAGAAGCAAGAAGATTAGAATCCCAAGAAAGGAAATTCTAGCCATGCTTTGATTTCCATCAACTCCTCTCTCTATGCTTGGATCATAGATTTAGGAGCATCAAATCACATGGCTTCCACAAAAGCAGTTTATTGTTCATTGGATGCATGCAAATGAAGGATTGAACTCCTGTGGAAGCTTAGAATGTGCTGCGTTCCTAAGCTTTAGATCAATCTTCTCTCCTTTGTATTAGATGAAAAATTCACAGCCTTTGGAAATAAATTAATTTTTCACACCTGATGAGTGGACATCTATGACATGCAAACCAATTCTAGAATTTCTATAGAGTGAGAATTAAATCATCAATATAGGCACACACATATTCTGGTGTGAACCAGTTACGCACTTCTTACCCATGTTGATGAAAGGAATAGGATATGGAACGAAAGGTTAGTGGGTGGAATTACGATATATGCAACAGCTTTGCAAGCAAGGATTGGTTGATGGTCTACTAGACGTATTTCTCCAAAGGAATCGTGAGGGGATTTGTTCTTTGAAAACACCCTCAAGAGAAATTAGACAGGGAGAGACTCGAAGAGATTCCTCTCCTTTAGATCTGATCCATAGTGACCACTCATGGGACCTTTTCCATCCATCAATCAACAAAAGAAAGATGTACATGCTCATTTTGTTGATGATTTCTCTCTCTTCACATGGATTTTATTTCTCGAGAAAAAATCAAAGGTCTTCCAACCGCTAAGATTTCAAATCCTTGGTTGGAGACCTGCAGTCAGGAAAGAAAATCAAAAGCCCTATGAACTGATAACAAGGGAGATTATGTAAACCATGATATCTGGAATATTTTTCATGAGGCATGGATTTGTTTAGCACCCCAACTCTCCCACTCAGTAGAAAAGCAGAGTTCTTAGGTGGAAAATGGATCTCTAAAGAGATGGCATCTTGCATGCTACATGCAAGTCACTTCACATAGATTATGGGTTGAAGCACTTAATTGTGAAACCTACATCCAAAACATATCTCCCCCATAGATATTTCAAGGACAAGACCAATACGAGGTGGAGAAGCATTTTCAAACTAGAAGTGGCCCACTTTTGTATTTTAGGTTCATGTGCATGGGCCAAGAATCCCTCTGAGAAGAGGAAGGAACTTGATCCAGAAATCTCTGAGTGCATTTTTTTTGGATACCCCAATGGTTTCAAGGGATATAGACTCATTGATATTTCCTGAGACAATCTCATCATTGAGTGTAGTGTCCAATTAGGAAAGTGTCTCTCATGTACCTTAGCAACTGCATGCACACACCTTTCTTCTTCCACACAATAGGAGATGATGAGCATGCATATGCCGACTCTTCTTTAGATGATATTTTTTATTCATAGGATTTAGATGATCCAGAAAACAAGTCAATATAGTCAAATGCAGATTCAATGCATCTAGATGTAGATGCAGAGCCACAACGGAGGCCCAAGTGGGCCCGGACTACTCTTTAGGATGCACAGAGGATGTTGTTATTTATCCATCCAATACTAGGAGGACTCTATATTATTTTGAGGATCCTCCTCTTGCTCACTTCCGGTTCATGTGCATGGGCCCGGATTCCCTCTGAAAAGAGGAAGGAACTTGATCCATAGATCTCGAAGTCTATTTTTTTTGGATACCCCAATGGTTTCAAGGGATATAGACTCATTGATATTTCCTCGGACTGACTCATCATTGAGCATAGTTTCCAATTCGAGGAAAGTGTCTCTCATGTACCTTAGCAACTGCATGCACACACCTTTCTTCTTCCACCTGTCAGAGATGATGAGCATGCACATGCCGACTCTTCTTTAGATGAGATTTATGATTCATAGGATTTAGATGATCCAGAAAACAAGTCAATATAGTCAAATGCAGATTCAATGCATCTAGATACAGATGCAGATCCAGAGAAGAGGCCTAAGTGGGCCCAGACTACTCTTTAGGATGCAGAGGATCTTGTTGGTTATCTAGTCAATACTAGGAGGACTCTATATTATTTTGAGGATCCTCCTCTTTCACTCACTTCCACTGAACCATTGGAACCTAGACATATTTTCTTGGTTCAATCTTCATATCCACAGTCTTATGGCGAGGCTATTGGAAATCCCTTTTGGGAATCCACCGTGCACGAGGAGTACAACTCCCTCCTCTAGAACCAAAATTGGGATCTGGTTCCCCTTACTTATGGAAGGAAAATTGTCAGGTGCAGAAGGTTCTACAGGAACAAGAGTGCAACGGATGGACAGATTAGTAGAAACAAAGTGAGGCTAGTTTCCAAAGGCTTTCAGCAGGTTCATGTCATTTTCTATGATGAAACCTTCGCTCCAGTAGCAAAGATGGATTCTGTACATTTGGAACTTTCCATTGTAGTAGCTAAGGGATGGGAAGTCCATCAGATGGAAGTGAAGAATGCATTTCTTCACGGTGATCTCTCTGAGGAGATCTATATGGAGAAGCCCTAGGGATTTATGCAGGATTCATATTTGTTCTATCAACTGAAGAAGTCTCTTTATGGCCTCAAGTAGGATCTGAGGGCATGGTATGCCAATATGGACTCCTACCTGATGTCACAGAACTTTGTATGTTGTAAATCAGACCCAAATGTTTACATTCTCAGGATGGATGACTCACTTCTACTCTTACTTTTGTATGTTGATGATTTTTTTATCATCGATTGCTCAACTTTAGCAATTGTTGTAGTCAAGAGGATTTTGCATGACAGGTTCTTGATGATAGACATGCATCCTATACACTTCTTCCTTGGACTCGAGATCAATGAGGATGCTTCAAGCATCAAACTGTCTTAGGATAAATATGCACGAGATCTCCTTGAGATATTTCACATAATAGACTGCAACTCTGCTCCAACTCCTTTCCTATCAAGAGTCAAACTTGAGGATGGTGGGGACACTCCACTGGTTGACAGCACACTGTACAAACATCTAGTGGGGAGCTTGTTGTATCTCACACACTCCAGACTAGAACTCTCCTATGTAGTTGGCGCAGTCTCCAGGTTCATGTAGGAGCCACATGAGCTACATTGGAAGGATGCAAAGTGTATCCTTCGATATGTATAGGGAACCATCACCTTTTGGATTCACTATTTAGCAGAATCTAAATTGGACCTCATCAGTTTCACTTATTTTGACTGGGTCGGTGATAGCATTAATCACAAGTAAACATATGGTTACTCACTCAGTATTGGTTTCAGGCCTATCTATTGGTTGAGAAAGAAGCAAGATGATATTTCTTTATCTTCAGATGAGGTAGAGTACATAGGGGTACTTAACATAACCATTCAATCTATGTGGATACAACATTTTCTCACTAAGTTGGGCATTCAGTTTCATCATCCGATCTTCATCTGGTGTGACAACCAGACCACTTTGAAGTTCTACAAATATCCAGTTCATAGGCAGTGGATGAAGCACATCGAGATCCAAATGCACTACATCCGGGACTTAGTACATGAGGGGATCCTCTACCTACAATTATTTCCTTCAACAGAACATACTGCAGACATCTTCACCAAGACCTTCATTGAGTGAAGGATACAGTTTCCTAGCAACTGTCAATTCTTCTTTTTACATACATTGTGCCTTGAGGGGGGGTTTTCCCATGAGGTTTTCCCTCTTTCCTTGCTTTATTTCAGTGTATCTTTTGTATTTGGGTACCTAACATGGCCTCATTTTCGAGACCCATTATTTATTTTCACCATAGTGATGTTCAGAGGGGGGTGTTGGAGTTACTTCACACACACCTAGGATTTTTTTTTCCTAAGGTTTTTTCTTGTTTATTAGTCATTATTCAGTCTCCTATATTTTAGGAAGAATATTCCTCTAGGGAGAATATTCTCTTCAGTTTTCACTTCAGTTTGATCAGTTGAGTGGATTCTAGATGCTACATTGGGATTATCACCATGCAACATTGGGACCATCACCCGATAATGTGCATTGTCCTTGGGATCATCACCAAACTAGCGCATTATCCATGATTCCTTGATCTCCTCCTCACTTCACCTTGTTTCAGTTAGTTAATTGAAGACTGATAGACTAGTTAACTCAACTAGGTGGCAGTTCACTCCCGTAACTTCCCGAGAGACTAGACTAGGTGGCATTTTACTCCCGTAATTGTTGGTGTGTCTAGATCACTATAGACCACCACTATGGTGCATTTTCTTCTCCTCCAATGTGCATTGGCTGATTTATACAAAGTATATCATGTGTAAATTATTCATTATTCATTTGGTTAATGATAATTCTTCTATTTGTTTCTCATTCTTCTCTTTTCTTCTATTTTCTTTGCAACTGTGTATGCCAATTCCCAACTAGATCTATTATGTGAAGGTTCAACACATTTATAGGGGTGAAATATCTTTTGATTAGAATAGATTCATTCTAGACAACAAGGTGAGGAGGAAGAGGAATAAGTGAAAGAGGTTGCTCGTCGTTCAGAATTTTTGGATGAAATTGCTAGTACTAGGGTTAAATAATTTCATATCTTTTATTTAATATTATATACAACTTTCTAATATTCTTATGACTAAGAAATTTTTTTATAGTTATGGTGAAAAAATACAATAGTTTTAATAGTCTTTAGTCTATAGGAGTCTTTAGTAATTTTGATTTGTGTGACTAATATTTATTTAATTGTGTTTTTTACCCGACAATCAAATTATTCATTTATTTAGTCATTTTTATGTGTGTCACTAATTATTTTTTATCGACAATCAAATTAGTCATTTATACATGTGTTGCAAAAAATTAGTAGAATTTAGTCATTTTTTGTTTTCGTGACTAAACTTTTTAGTCACATAGTCATTTATTTTCCAAATTCTACTAGTGACAGCGGAAGAACACAATAGATGAAACCACAACACCAAAATAATACCTTTATTTATAGGAAACAATGTTCACTTTCCTCTTCGAGGGGGAAACCTCCAGCGGAGAAGCTCTCTATTACAATCATTCCCAAGACAAAAATTATCATGCCCTCGAATCCTATTTATACTAAATCTATCTATCGAAATAAAAATCTAGAGGAAGACCTTCTAGAAGAGAAAGCTTCTATTAGGTCTTCTTACATTTGACTTATTCTTCCTTATTACTAGGCCTTATTAATATTGGCCTTTATTACATGGAAAATATATTATTCTACCTATGTGAAAGGTTAGGGAGGTTAGATCCCTAACCTGCCC
This sequence comes from Picea sitchensis, assembly GCA_010110895.2. Classification (NCBI taxonomy): domain Eukaryota; kingdom Viridiplantae; phylum Streptophyta; class Pinopsida; order Pinales; family Pinaceae; genus Picea; species Picea sitchensis. The sequence continues at coordinate 64,393 of SNQJ01S0036517.1, forward strand.
TACCCCTTCAAAAATAGCATTTTCCTCAAGGGTTGAGATGAGGAAATTGTTGCAGAATGGTAGCTCGCTCCCAGGTGGCATTAGCTAGAGTTGTATCTTTCCACTGGACTGACACTTCCTTGACGGTGTGATGACAGAGATGACATTCACATTGATCCAATACTGTTTATGGCTACAACCAAATGGATCCTTCTTCATCCAGATCGGGAAGACT
>SNQJ01S0036518.1:0-54584 GCA_010110895.2 Picea sitchensis
AACTTTTCCCATAAATCCTTGGTTGTAGCTTCCTCTGACACATTCAGTAATACTGAATCGGAGAGACACAGTCGGATTGTGCTCTTTCCCTTCCGATCCATCTTTTTCAAGTCATCTCCAGAAGTTCCTGTAGGTGCAGTACCTGGATCTACCACGATCCATTGATCTCTGTCCACCAAAAGATCTTCCATCTTGAGCTTCCACAACTCAAAAATTTTCCCATTAAACTTCTCGATCTCCATCTTTGAATTGCTTGGCATTTCTTTTCACCTGAAAAACAATACCGTAGATCTCCCACTATAACAAAGCTTTTCACAATCCTGAGCCAAATGCTTGACCACAAAGGCGTCCCCTTGAAGCCAATAAATCTCTGACACCAAATGTAAATTCTAACCTTTTACAATGTCTACTGTAAATAGATATTCAGAAAAGAACAGAAAAGATACAATGGAAAATACAAACATTACACAGAGATTTTTTCCTTGGAAACCCAAATCGGGAAAACCAACATATATTATATTCATTCATTGTGTTACATTGTTTACAATACAATATACATATAGAATCCAGCGACATCCAAAACCCTAACCCAATGACCTGGATTAGTCCAAAACCCTAATTCCTTAGCCGGAAATAGAAAACCAACGAAAAAAACCATGTGCTGAAAAAACCACCTAAATACATGATACGTTTCCTGAGGTAGGTGTCACGTTTCTCAAGGAAGATTTTTTTTTTTCGGGGGCTCTACCCCCTTGCACCCCCCCCTCTAACTCCCTTGCATGCCCGATGCATATTCTCAGACACTACTACTCGTGCAAAGAATATAACACATACCCAACAATCAGTGGGTGCTTTTTCCTTTCCCAAGGTAATCTGGTATAAGCCTTTACTTCTTAATAAATCTTCCATATGAGATTTCCATTGGAAGTAGTTGTTACTGGTAAGAAAGACAGTACTTGTAGAATCCATATTAAATATGCAGATAATGTGGATTTAAAAACTGAAACTGATGATCTAGATGGAAAGAGCTTGAAAAGTTATGCGGTTTTAAAAAAAATGGCTCTAAAAATGGACTTCCGATGTTAGAGTTATGCCCTTTTAAACAAAGGCACAATCGGTAACCAAATGACCATGTGATTGTGTAAGTTGCTTTATGAAGTAACCCACTTTTATAAAGATAAGTGGGGATCACTTTTACAATGAAGTTACTTTATAACAGAAAAGTTGCATGCAAAATAAATAACTCTAAAATAACATATTAAAGCTACTTATAGTGATTCACTTTTATACTTGAAGTCAAATATACTTTACAATTTTAGCATGAACTTTTTAAAAAACGGTAACAAAAGAGAGACTTGAACTCAAGAACTCTGACTTAATAAGGCAACTTTTAACGAAATGTTCTAGAAAAACATATTGTAATGTTCAGAAGGAGGATTGGGGGTGTTGTTGTTGTTGTTTTTTTGGAAGATGACCTTGGAGAGCATGCTAAAAAAAAACTCTTTTCAGACAAGAAATTTGTTTTGCTTCTCGATGACAAGAAAGGTTAGATCTCGATTAGCTTACCCAGAAGATGCAACTTTTCTATATGTTTCTGATTTTCTGAGATCACACAAGGTGCGGGGAAAAGATCATATGCAGATCTAAAAGAGTAGAAATATGGAAATAAATAAAACAAAACCGAAATAAAACCAAAATTCTACTCTACAAAAATTTTAAAAAATGTGTATTCAAGCTTTATACCTTTGGATCTGACTATAATGGCCGTATCTTGGGCAAACATAAACCTTTTCGAGTGAAACGAAAAGTGTTTCTGACTGAAATGAGTTATTTGGATGCAATGGAACAGTCCTCTCAGCCCATAAATGTATGAAAAAGAGAGAAAGTGGAGATGAGGCAACTCGGCTTCATGATCTCGATCTTCAACATGAGAGGGTCTTCAAACAGGCTCTAATACCATGTTCGACAACAAATGTATTTCAACAGAGGATGAAAACCTTCAGTAAACAATCACATAACCAGATCAAATATCAACTCACCGATGTTTTCACGTGGTAAAAACCCTACGAGGAAATATCCACGACCCCAATCAACGTGACCACTTGGAGCAGTTTATTAATGCAAATAAAATGTTTACAGAGAGATTTTACAAGAGATTTTCTCACAATCGATCATTGGAAAATGACCCTCCATTCTCTTTAAATAGAGATCATGGAACAATCGGGTGCTAAGCCATGGATCAATGGCCATTAAGATCGAGGAGAGTATGAACCGTTGGATCACTCTATGTCGGGAACATATCGTGACCGTCAGATTTCCTAACTACAAATGCATACTAATGCATACTAAAGAAACACAGTAGAAAACACACGTTTACCTAACGACACAATATAACAAGTAGATCTTACTAACTCCTAATTGTCTAAATATCCTAACATCATAGTGTTGAAGAAAAATCCAAAAAACATTATAAAAAACAGGTCTCTGACACTTTTTCAAGACCTTCGCTGCTCTTTTGGGAGTAACTTCTCGAAAACATATTTTTATCTATAAAAATTTATCCATTTTATTTTCTTGAGGTGTATAATGACAACTAGATACCCTTAGGTTTCAATTGGGCCTTTCAGAGCTGGATTTGGAGTAGTGGAAGGCTTTCAAAAGTCCTCTCCAAGGTTGGCATTGCATTTTTTATTGATGTTGTGTTTATGGGAAATATGAAAACATAGTTCTTTTTTGTTTCAGACATCGATTCTTTGATCTATGTTGGCTCATACCTGGACACTTTCCCACCTTTATTGTACCATTTTGGAGTTTAAAACATAATTCAACTGTAGTGATTCTGAAGTTAGCTCAAAAATATGAAAAATAGGCTAAGGAAATCCATAAAGAAGTCAAAGAGGAGAGATAGACTTGATATATTGGATTATGCATCACTGATTGTGTAAACCCATCACATAAGGACTTCGAGAAACAAATTTCAAGGAATTTTGATAATTTTTGCAATTTTTTTATTTTTTTGGTATTTTGACTGTTTTTATGTACAAAAGCACAGCGTGGCCACGATATGCTTTGTCTCAGACAATATAAATGATGAAAGAGTTAAATTCTTGGATAGGTATTGAGTTTTGATTCACATATAAATACTTTTTTGGTAATTTCAGATCACATTGTTGAAGAAAAATCCAAAAAACATGATAAAAAACAGGTCTCTGCCACTTTTTCAAGACCTTCGTTGCTTTTCTAGAAGTAACTTTGGGAAAACATATTTTTCTCTACAAAAAGGTGTCCATTTTATTTTCTTGAGGTGTCTAATTACAACTATATACCCTCAGGTTTCCATTTATCCTTTTAGAGCTGGATTTGGAGTAGTGGAAGGCTTTCAAAAGTCCTCTCAAAGGTTGGCATTGTGTTTTTTTATTGATGTTGCATTTCTGGGAAATATGACAACATAGTGTTTTTTTGTTTCAGACATCGATTCTATGATCTGTGTTGGCTCATACCTGGACACTTTCCCACCCTTATTGTACTATTTTTTAGTTTAAAACATAATTCAACTATAGTGATTCTAAAGTTTGCCCAAAACCATGAAAAATAGGATAAGGAAAGCCCTAAAGAAGACAAAGAGGAGAGATATAATTAATATCTTGGATGATTAATCACTGATTGTGTAAACCCATCATGCAAGGAGTTCCATAAACAAATTGCAATGAATTTTGACATTTTTTGCAAATTTTTGAAATTTTTGGTATTTTGACAATTTTGATGTACAGAAGCGCAGCGTGGCCATGTTGCACCTTCTCTCAGATGATCTAAATGATGAAAAATTTACATTCTTGGATAGGTATTGAGTTGTAATTCACACATATATACTCTTTTGGCAATTACAGATCACATTATTGAAGAAAAATCCAAAACACATGATAAAAATCAAGTCTCCGCCACTTTTTCAAGACTTTCGCTGCTCTTCTAGGACTAACTTTAGGAAAACATATTTTTCTCTTTAAAAAGGTGTCCATTTTATTTTCTTGAGGTGTCTAATGAAAAATTTATACCCTTAGGTTTTCATTGAGCCTTTCAGAGCTGGATTTGGAGTAGTGGAAGGCTTTTAAAAGTCCTCTCCAAGGTTGGCGTTGCGTTTTTGGTTGATGTTGTGTTTCTAGGAAATACGACAACATAGTGATTTTTTGTTTCAGACATCGATTCTATGATATGTGTTGGCTCATACCTAAACACTTTCCCACCTTTATTGTACCATTTCGGAGTTTAAAACACAATTCAACTGTAGTGATTCTATTGTTAGCTCAAAAACATGAAAAATAGGCTAAGGAAAGCCCTAGAGAAGCCAAAGAGGAGAGATAGATTTGATCTCTTAGATGATGAATCAATGATTGTGTAAACCCATCACACAAGGAGTCCCAGAAACAAATTGCAAGGAATTTTAAAATTTTTGGCAAATTTTTAAAATTTTTGGTATTTTGACAGTTTTGATGTACAGAAGCACAACGTGGCCACGCTGCGCATTCTCTCAGACGATCTAAATGATGAAAACGTTACATCATTGGATATGTATTGAGTTTTAATTCACATATATATACTCTATTAGCAATTTCAGATCACAGTGTTGAAGTAAAATAAAAAATAAAAACATGATAAAAAACAGGTCTTTGCCATTTTTTCAAGACCTTCTTTGCTCTTTTGGGAGTAACTTTGGGAAAACATATTTTTATCTGTCAAAAGGTTTCCATTTGATTTTCTTGAGGTGTCTAATGACAACTAGATACCCTCAGGTTTCCATTGAGCCTTCCATAGCTGTATTTTGAGTAGTGGAAGGCTTTCAAAAGTCCTCTCCAAGGTTGGCATTACGTTTTTTATTGATGTTGCGTTTCTGGGAAATATGACAACACAATTGTTTTTTGTTTTAGACATCAATTCTTTGATCAGTGTTGGCTCATACCTGGACACTTTCCCACCCTTATTGTACCATTTTGGAGTTTAAAACACAATTCAACTGTATTGATTCTGAAGTTAGCTCAAAAACATGAAAAATAGGCTAAGGAAAGCCCTAAAGAAGCCAAAGAGGAGAGATAGACTTGATATCTTGGATGATGCATCACTGATTGTGTAAACCCATCACACAAGGAGTCCCAAAAGCAAATTTCAAGGAGTTTTGACAATTTTTGCAAATTTTTGAAATTTTTGGTATTTTGACAGTTTTGATGTACAGAAGCGCAACGTGGCCATGCTGCGCTTTCTCTCAGACGATCTAAATGTTGAAAAATTTACATTCTTGGATAGGTATTGAGATGTACTTCACATATATATATTTTGATAGCAATCTTAGATCACAATGTCGAAGAAAAATCCAAAAAACATGATAAAAACCAGGTCTCTGCCACTTTTTCAAGACCTTCATTGCTCTTCTGGGAGTAACTTCGGGAAAAAATATTTTTATCTATCAAAATCTTGTTGGAAGATTGGTTGTTGCCACTGATATCAACCCTAGTCATGGGTTTTGGACCGCAAGATTCATGAATGTATTTGGACATGAAGGAAAATGCACATGTATATACAAGACCCATGGATGGATAGTTTACATCATGTTGTTTCCGGTGGTATGTGGCACATCACATGGATCCTCATGGTTGAGGAGAAATGAATTTTTGATGATGACAAAGTGAATTTAAGAAGGAAGTACATGTAGGCCCTGAAGATAATTAAAGAAAATAATTACAAAATAAGAAAGTGTCAAGTCGGCCCTAGTGTTAAAAGGAAGTGACATAAATGGTATAAATAAATATCATTATACATTCATTTGATACACAAGTCGAATTTCAGAGGAAATCATAAGTAAAGAAGGTTGGATTTCAAGGGAGGATGAAGTCTTTTGGTGATGTGTTCTAAGGTATGTGATTTTCAGGTCATTTTACCATTTTTTCTATAACTTTTTTTCTAGAATGATTCAAATGGTGAAATTGCTATGGTATTGAGAATACATATCAAGGTACCTCTGGTAAAACTTTCAGCTCTTGATTCACTATAATTATGGAGACAAACTCTGTGGAATATAGGGTTTGTGACCAGTCCTGAAACTAGTCAATAAACAGGTGTTCTGGGTAAAATAGTCATAACTTTTTCATACAGACTCCAAATGCAGTGGGACCACTTCCATTGGAAATAGTACAGACTGTAGTTTCTATCCAAATGAAGTGTATCAAATTGCATTGGAAAGTTATACGTGACTCAGAAGCCTTGTGTGCTCAGTAATCCCAGATGTTAAATATTGAGTGCGTGGAATTTACACGCTATTCTCTTGAATAAACCAGAATTGAGAAAGGTCTACCATTCTCTCTATAAATCTCTTTGTTGAGGACAAGGAAACTTGGAAACGCTTCGCAGAATAAATCGACAATATTATCTACAAGATCCTAGTATTCCAAGAATTGAAGAATTGAATAAATTGAAGAAGTCTCAAAAGCATTATCTACTTCTAGGTGATGGTTGGCTGATGGTGATGATTTAATGCAGTTGTATTATCTCCATACATTCTGGTGAAGGGGAAAGGATGGAGAGTCTAACTCTCTCTTGATATTGAGGATTGTATCTTCCTCTCTGAGTTTTATGCCTCCCTTTACATTTGAAAGCTGAAGCTACCTTTGAATTCATTACTTCCCTTGAACACAACTATTGATTATTTCATATTGTGCATGGTGTACTGTGGGTGTATTGGTGTAAATATTATACTATTGTTCATTTCTCATTGACATAATTGAATGGTTTAAGTATATAAGTTGAAAAAGGTTTCATTCAATTCTGATAATCGATTCACCCCCTCTCAAGACAATTGGTATCAGAAAGGTGTTACCTTCAAGACAATTTAAATCCAATCGGGCAAGGAATATCCTATGTAAATGTGAAGACAACATTCCAAAATGGGATTCCACCATTTTATGAAGCAATTTTGAATAATCGGAGTAATATAATGGAAAATTATTTGAAATCTCTTAGGGAAGATGCTTGGTTCTCAGTTGCTCGTGGATACAATTCAGAAGAAACCAAAGTCCAGAACTCGTGAGGAAGCAAAAAGGAACAAACAACTGGCAATAGATACCATCCTGATCGTACAGATGACAAGAAATATAAGGTTGGATCATGTGCATCATGAAAAGAGCTTTGGGACAAGCTACAGACCTTTATGCATGGAAGAAGCAAAAGAAGAAGAAGTTGAAGCACTACAACATCTTAGATTTCAAAGAAGAAAATAATACGGGCTTCATTTTCTTTGAATTAGTGGGAAGGAGTAGGTCACGTTGATTTTGAATGTCCCCATCCAAGGATTTAAAGAGATGACACTAAATAAGAAAATTCCAATGAAGAAGAAGAAAATCCGCGAAGCATAAATGATTTAACAAGAAGATGAGAATCTTAAAAATTGAAGCATGTTGAGATTGAAAATAGCAAGCTCAAAGACACACATAGAAAAAAACTAATAAGTGAATTGGGTAATATGAAAAGACAATTGTAAGATTGAAGAAACAATTAGAAGACTTTGAGAACTAAGAGAATAAACCATTTCAAGGAAATGGTTTATTCTCTACTCGAAGAAGAAAGAAGAATAGGAGAAGTAAAGAAGGTCCAAAATGACGAAGAAAGAAGAAGATTGTGAGAAAATTGAACAAGAAGTTGTCTCATTGAGGAAGAGCTAAGAAACTCTCAAGTCTAAAAAGACTTTAACACATCTTGGATGGATGGGTGAAAAATTCATACAAAGAAGATGCAATACCAATAAGAAGGTTGAAGAAATATCTACGTAAACAGTTGATGAGAAGTGGACCAGATACCAGAAAGAAATGAATGATTACAAAAGAGATGAATATCCAAGAAGACCTCCCCACCTTCGAATCAAAGAAGCTTCATTTAGTATGAAGGAAACTACAAAAAAATAGATCATGAACCTAGATAAACTACATCACAAAGAAGGCCACTTACCTGTTGTATCAAAATTCCTTTCCTTTGGTCATTGTTATACCTTCCAAAATTTTGGACATAAGGGAAATTAATTGCCTAATCAATGAAAGGAACAAATACGCAAGAAACATGAATGGTGTAAATAGAAGATATGGAAATAGTCATGGATTTATCAACAAAATTTATAATTCATTTTCCCCATTGAATGACAAAAATATTGTATGCTACAAATGTAATTATCTTGGACACAAAGAACGAGATTGCAGACATATGAATGAAGATGTCCATGTCAACCAATGCGATGGAAAAGGATAGAGATTCCAAATAATGAATATTGTCGAATAGCATTAAATAGTGAAGAATGTAAAGAAGCTATATGAATGGTACATAGACAAAGGATAAATCTTCACACACGACTGGGTATCAAGACAAATTCATCAAATTGAAGTATAGGCATGGCAATGTTGTTGCATTTGGAGTTGACTCATATGCCAAAATACTTAGAGAAGGTGTAGTAGAACTTGAAGAAAAATTTAAAAGAAAATAATGTCCCATTGATTGAAGACTTGAAGCATAAACTACTCAGTGTAAGTTAGTAAAATATGTGATCAAATATACACTCTTACGTATGAATCCTGAAAATGTAAAAATTAGGAGACAATAACTCAGGAAGATTTGTTGCAACTGCGACAAGAAGACCTAACAACATATAGATCCTAGACATGAAGAAGAGAGAGAAGACAAAAGCCACAATAAAAATGATTCCAAGGAAGAAAAGTCCCAAAGACCAAAAAAATAAGGATAAAGTATTATTGAGTGCCACAAGTCTGTGGGGAGCAACCCCAAAGAAGAAGGTTACCTCATTCCATTAAACCGAGGGAGATTCCCACCCCTAGCTATTGATTTCAAAGGGGAGAGAAATTGGACTAAGGATGATAGGGGAGGCTGAGTGTCACCATCAATGACAAGGGGGATATTGTTGGAATATTGGTTGTTCTCATTGATCAAATGTCAACCCTAGTCATGGGTATTTGGACCTAAGATCTATGAAGGTATTTGACATGAAGGGAAAAATGCACATGTAGATACAAGATACCCATGGATGGATAGTATACATCATGTTGTTTCTTTGTATGTGAACATCACTGGATCCCCTGATTGAGGAGAAATGGATTTTTGAAGATGACAAAGGAATTGAAGAAGGAAGTACATATGTAGGCCCCCAAGATAATTAAAGAAAAGAATTACAAAATAAGAAACGTCAAGCTGGTCTCTAATGTTAAAAAGGTTGAAGTGACATAAATGGTATAAATAAATATCATTATACAATCATTTGATACACAAGTCAAATTCTCTAAGAGGGAAATTAGAAGTAAAGAACACCGGATTTCAAGGGAGGATGAAGTCTTTGCGTGATGCCCTAAGGTATGTTTTTTTCAGGTCATCCACCATTTTTGCTATAAATTTTTTTCTAGAACGCATCTCGGGGATGGTGAAATTGCTATGGTAAATCAGAATACATATCAAGGTACCCGTAGTAAAAAGTTCAGCTCACAAGCCTCATTATAATTATGGGAGATACACCTATAAATTCTTTTGGGGAGGATTCAAAGAGCGAAACCTGAGAAGTTTCAGAATAAATTGAGTAATATTATTTATAGGATTAGAGTATTCCAAGAACTGAAGAATTACATAAATTGAAGAAGTCTTAGGAATTTTTATTAGGTTCTATGTGATGGCTGGTTGATGGTGACAGGATTTAATGTGAAGTTTTATTATCTCCCTATATATTCCTTTGGGTGGAAGGAAGGGGAAAGGATGGAGAGTTCAAATCTCTCTTTATATTGAGGATTGTATCTTCCTCCTTGGAGGTTTATCCCTCCCTTTACATTTGAAGTTGTAGCTACCTTGAAGTCATTACTTCCCCTTGAACAATAACTATTGATTATTTCTCATATATTGTGCATGGTGTATTGTGGTGTATTGGTGTAACTCTTATACTATTGTTCATTGCTCATTGGATATAATTGAATGGTTTAAGTATAAGTTGAAAAAAGGTTTTAAATTGTACTTGATACTAATTCACCCACCTCTTAGTATCAGAAAAGGTGTCCATTTTATTTTCTTCAGGTGTCTAATGACAACTATATACCCTCAGGTTTCCATTGAGCCTTTCAGAGCTAGATTTGGAGTAGTGGAAGGCTTTCAAAATTCCTCTCCAAGGTTGGCATTGAGTTTTTTATTGATGCTTTGTTTCTGGGAAATATGAAAACATAGTGCTATTTTGTTTCAGACATCGATTCTTTGATTTGTTTTGGCTCATACCTGCACACTTTCCCACCCTTATTTTACCATTTTGGAGTTTAAAACATAATTCAACTGTAGTGATTCTGAAGTTAGCTCAAAAACATGAAAAATAGGCTAAGGAAATCCCTAAAGAAGCCAAAGAGGAGATATAGACTTGATCTCTTGGATGATGCATCATTGATTATGTAAACCCATCACACAAGGAGTCCAAGAAGCAAATTGCAGGGAATTTTGACAATTTTTGCAAACTTTTGAAATTTTTGGTATTTTAACAGTTTTGATGTACAAAAGCGCAGCGTGGCCATGCTACACTTTCTCTCAAATGTTATAAATGATGAAAAAGTTACATGATTGGATAGGTATTGAGATTTACTTCACATATATATACTCTGTTGGCAATTTCAGATCACATTGTTGAAGAAAAATCCAAAAAAACATGATAAAAAACAGGTCTCTGCCACTTTTTCAAGACCTGTGCTGCTCTTCTGGGAGTAACTTTGGGAAAACATATTTTTCTATGTAAAAATATGTCCATTTTATTTTCTTGAGGTGTCTAATGAAAACTAGATACCCTCAGGTTTCCATTGAGCCTTTCATAGTTGGATTTGGAGTAGTGGGAGGCTTTCAAAAGTCCTCTCCAAGGTTGGCGTTGCGTTTTTTTATTGATGTTGTGTTTCTAGGAAATATGACAACATAGTGTTTTTTTGTTTCAGACATTGATTCTCTGATGTGTGTTGGTTCATACTTGGACACTTTCCCACCCTTATTGTACTATTTTGTAGTTTAAAACACAATTCAACTCTAGTGATTATTAAGTTAGCTAAAAAACATGAAAAATAGGCTAAGGAAAGCCCTAAAGAAGACAAAGAGGAGAGATAGACTTGATCTCTTGGATGATTCATCAATGATTGTGTAAAACAATCACGCAAGGAGTCCCAAAAACAAATTGCAAGAAATGTTGACAATTTTTGCAAAATTTTGAATTTTTTGGTATTTTGACAGTTTTGATGTACAAAAGCGCAGTGTAGCCACGCTGCGCTTTCTCTCAAATGATCTAAATGATGAAACATTTACATTCTAGGATAGGTATTGAGATTTACTTCACATATATATACTCTGTTGGCAATTTTAGATGACAGTGTTAAAGAAAAATCCAAAACACATGATAAAAAGCAAGTCTCTGCAAGTTTTTCAAGACCTTCGCTGCTCTTCTGGGAGTAACTTTGGGAAAACATATTTTTCTCTGTCAAAAGTTTTCCATTTTATTTTCTTGAGCTATATAATGACAACTTGATAGCCTCAGGTTTCCATTGAGCCTCTCAGAGCTATATTTGGAGTAGTGGAAGGCTTTCAAAAGTCCTCTCCAAGGTTGGCGTTGCATTTTTTTATTGATGTTGCGTTTCTGGGAAATATGACAACATAGTGATTTTTGTTTCAGACATTGATTCTTTGATATGTTTTGGCTCATACCTGAACACTTTCCCACCCTTATTGTACCATTTTGTATTTTAAAACACAATTCAACTGTATTGATTATGAAGTTAGCTCAAAAACATGAAAAAGAGGCTAAGGAAAGTGCTAAAGAAGCCAAAGAGGAGAGATAGACTTGATATCTTGGATGATTCAATGCTGATTGTGTAAACCCATCACACAAGGAGTCCCAGAAACAAATTTCAAGGAATTGTGTCAATTTTGGTAAGTTTTTGAAATTTTTGGTATTTTGACAGTTTTGATGTACATAAGCTCAGCGCAGCGTGGCCACGCTGTTCTTTCTCTCAGACGATCTAAATGATAAAAACGTTACATTATTGGATAGGTATTGAGATGTAATTCACATATATATACTCTGTTGGCAATTTTAGATCACAGTGTTGAAGAAAAATCCAAAACACATAATAAAAAAAAGGTCTCTGCCACTTTTTCAAGACCTTCGCTGCTCTTCTGGGAGTAACTCTGGGAAAACATATTTTTGTCTATAAAAGGTTTCCATTTGATTTTCTTGAGGTTTCTAATGAAAATTTGATACCCTCAGGTTTCCATTGAGCCTTTCAGAGATGGATTTGGAGTAGTGGAAGGCTTTCAAAAGTCCTCTCCAAGGTTGGCGCTATGTTTTTTATTGATGTTGTGTTTCTGGGAAATATGAAAACATAGTGATTTTTTGTTTTAGACATCGATTATATGATATATGTTGGATCATACTAGAAACTTACCACCCTTATCGTACCATTTTGGAGTTTAAAACACAATTCAACTGTAGTGATTATGAGGTTAGCTCAAAAACATGAAAAATAGGCTAAGGAAAGCCCTAAAGAAGCCAAAGAGGAGAGATAGACTTGATCTCTTGGATGATGCATCACTAATTGTTTAAACCCATCACACAAAGAGTCCCAAAAACTAATTGCAGTCAATTTTGATAATTTTGGCCAATTTTTGAAATTGTTGGTATTTTGACAGTTTTGATGTACAAAAGTGCGGTGTGGCCATGCTGCGCTTTCTCTCAGACGATCTAAATGATGACAAATTTACATGATTGGATAGGTATTTATCTTCACTTCACATATATATACTCCATTGACAATTTCAGATCACAGTGTTAAGGAAAAATCCAAAACACATGATAAAAAATAGGTCTCTGCCATGTTTTCAAGACCTTGGATGCTCTTCTGGGAGTAACTTTGGGAAAACATATTTTTCTCTGTCAAAAGGTGTCCATTTGATTTTATTGAGGTTTATAATGGTAACTCAATACCCTCAGCTTTCCATTGAGCCTTTCAGAGCTGGATTTGGAGTAGTGGAAGCATTTCAAAAGTGCTCTCCAAGGTTGGCGCTGTGTTTTCTTATTGATGTTGTGTTTCTGGGAAATACGACAACATAGTTCTTTTTTGTTTCAGGCATCGATTCTATGATCTATGTTGGCTCATACCTAGACACTTTCCCACCCTCATTGTACCATATTGGAGTTTAAAGCACAATTCAACTGTAGTGATTTTGAAGTTAGCTCAAAAACATGAAAAATATGCTAAGGAAAGCCCTAAAGAAGCCAAAGAGGAGAGATAGACTTGATCTCTTGGATGATGCATCACTAATTGTCTAAAACCATCACACAAGGAGTCGCAGAAACAAATTGCACGGAATTTTGACAATTTTGGCAAACTTTTTTAATTTTTTGGTATTTTGACAGTTTTGATGTACAAAAACGCAACGTGGCCACGCTGCGCTTTCTCTCAGACGATATAAATGATGAAAAATTTACATTCTTGGATAGGTATTGGGTTTTACTTCACATATATATAATATTTTGGCAATTTTATATCATAGTTTTGAAGGAAAATCCAAAACACATGATAAAAAACAGGTCTCTCCACTTTTTCAAGACCTTCGCTGCTCTTCTGGGAGTAACTTTAGGAAAAAATATTTTTCTCTGTCAAAAGGTGTCCATTTGATTTTCTTGAGGTGTATAATGACAACTTGATACCCTCAAGTTTTCATTGAGCCTTTCAGAGCTGGATGTGGAGTAGTGGAAGACTTTCAAAAGTCCTTTGCAAGGTTGGCGTTGCGTGAAATATGACAACATAGTTCTTTTTTGTTTCAGACATCGATTATCTGATATATTTTGGCTCATACCTGAACACGTTCCCACCCTTATTGTACCATTTTGGAGTTTAAAACACAATTCAACTGTAGTGATTTTGAATTTGGCTCAAAAACATGAAAACGAGGCTAAGGAAAGTGCTAAAGAAGCCAAAGAGGAGAGATAGACTTGATATCTTGTATGATTCATCATTGATTGTGAAAACCCATCACACAAGGAGTCCCAGAAACAAATTGCAAGGAATTTTGACAAATTTTTGAAATTTTTGGTATTTTGACAGTTTTGATGTACATAAGCGCAACGTGGCCACACTGCTCTTTCTCTCAGACAATATAAATGATGAAAAAGTTACATTATTTGATATGTATTGAGATGTACTTCAAATATATATACTCTATTGGAAATTTTGGATCACAGTGTTGAAGAAAAATCCAAAACACATGATAAAAAACAGGTCTTTGCCACTTTTTCAAGACCTTCGCTCCTCTTTTGGGAGTAACTTTGGGAAAACATATTTTTCTCTATCAAAAGGTGTCCATTTTATTTTTTTGAGGTGTCTAATGACAACTCGATACCCTCAGGTTTCCATTGATCCTTTCAGAGATGGATTTGGAGTAGTGGAAGAATTTCAAAAGTCCTCTCCAAAGTTGGTGCTGTGTTTTTTATTGATGTTGCGTTTTGGGGAAATATGACAACATAGTTCTTTTTTGTTTCAAACATTGATTCTCTGATCTGTTTTGGCTCATACCTGGACACTTCCCACCCTTATCATACCATTTTGGATTTTAAAACACAATTCAACTGTAGTGATTATGGAGTTAGCTCAAAAACATGAAAAATACTCTAAGGAAAGCCCTAAAGAAAACAAAGGGGAGAGATAGACTTGATCTCCTGGATGATGCATCATTGATTGTGTAAACGCATCACACAAGGAGTCACATAAACAAATTGTAAGGAATTTTGACAATTTTGGGAAATTTTTGAAATTTTTGGTATTTTGACAGTTTTGATGTACAAAAGTGCAGCGTGGCCACACTGCGCTTTCTCTCAGAGGATCTAAAGGATGAAAAAGTTAAATTATTTGATATGTATTGAGTTTAACTTCACATATATATACTCTGTTGGCCATTCAATATCACAACGTTGAAGAAAAATCCAAAACACATGATAAAAAATAGGTCTCTGCCACGTTTTCAAGACCCTCACTGCTCTTCTGGGAGTAACTTTGGGAAAACATATTTTTCTCTATCAAAAGGTGTCCATTTTATTTTATCGAGGTGTCTAATGGAAACTTGATACCCTCAAGTTTCCATTGAGCCTTTCAGAGTTGGATTTGGAGTAGTGGAAGGATATGAAAAGTCCTCTCCAAGGTTGGCGCTGCGTTTTTGATTGATGCTGCGTTTCTGGGAAATATGACAACATAGTGATTTTTTTGTTTCATACATCGATTCTATGATATTTTTTGGCTCATACCGGGACACTTTCCCACCCTTATTGTACCATTTTGGAGTTTAAAACACAATTCAACTGTAGTGATTCCGAAGTTAGCTCAAAAACATGAAAAATAGGCTAAGGAAAGCCCTAAAGAAGCCAAAGAGGAGATATAGGCTTGATATCTTGGACGATGCATCACTAATTGTTTAAACCCATCACACAAGGAGTCCCCAAAACAAATTACAAGGAATGTTGACAATTTTTGAATTTTTTTGAAAAGTTTGGTATTTTGACAGTTTTGATGTACAGAAGTGCAGCGTGGCCACACTGCGCTTTCTCTCAGACGATATAAATGATGAATAATTTACAATATTTGGATAGGTATTTAGTTTTACTTCACATATATATATACTCTATTGGAAATTTTAGATCACAGTGTTGAAGAAAAATCCAAAACACATGATAAAAAACAGGTCCCTGCCACTTTTTCAAGACTTTCGTTGTTCTTCTAGGAGTAACTTTGGGAAAACATATTTTTCTCTGTCAAAAGGTGTCCATTTGATTTTCTTGAGGTTTCTAATGAATACTCGATACCCTCAGGTTTCCATTGACCCTTTCAGAGATGGATTTGGAGTAGTGGAAGGCTTTCAAAACTCCTCTCCAAGTTTGGTGCTATGTTTTTTATTGATGTTGCGCTTCTGGGAAATATGACAACATAGTGCTTTTTTGTTTCAGACATCGATTCTCTGATATGTGTTGGCTCATAACTGAACACTTTCCTAGACTTATTGTACCATTTTTTAGTTTAAAATACAATTCAACTGTAGTGATTCTGAGGTTAGCTCAAAAACATGAAAAATAGGTTAAGGAAAGCCCTAAAGAAGCCAAAGACGAGATATAGAGTTGATCTCTTGGATGATGCATCAATGATTGTGTAAACCCA
This sequence comes from Picea sitchensis, assembly GCA_010110895.2. Lineage (NCBI taxonomy): Eukaryota > Viridiplantae > Streptophyta > Pinopsida > Pinales > Pinaceae > Picea > Picea sitchensis. Next base: position 16,242 of record SNQJ01S0036518.1, read on the forward strand.
TCACACAAGGAGTCCCAGAAACAAATTGCAAGGAATTTTGACAGTTATGGCAAATTTTTAAATTTGTTGGTGTTTTGACAGTTTTGATGTACAGAAGCACAGCGTGGCCACGTTGTGCTTTCTCTCAGACCATCTAAATGATGAAAAATTTACATTATTGGATAGGTATTGAGTTTTAATTCACATGTATGTACTCTCTTGGAAATTTAAGATCACAGTGTTGAAGAAAAATAAAAAAAAACATGATAAAAAACAAGTCTCTGCCACTTTTTCAAGAGCTTCGCTGCTCTTCTGGGAGTAACTTTGGAAAAATATATTTTTATCTGTCAAAAGGTGTCCATTTTATTTTCTTGAGGTGTCTAATGACAACTAGATACCCTCAAGTTTCTATTGAGCCTTTCAGAGCTGGATTTGGAGTAGTGCAAGGCTTTCAAAAGTCCTCTCCAAGGTTGGCGTTGTGTTTTTTATTGATGTTGCATTTCTGGGAAATATGATAACATAATGCTTTTTTGTTTCAGACATCGATTATCTGATCTGTGTTGGCTCATATCTGGACACTTTCCCACCCTTATTGTACCATTTTGGAGTTCAAAATACAATTCAACTGTAGTGATTATGAAATTAGCTCAAAAACATGAAAAATAGGCTAAGGAAATCCCTAAAGAAGCCAAAGAGGAGAGATAGAATTGATCTCTTGGATTATGCGTCACTGATTGTGTAAACCAATCACAAAAGGAGTCCTAGAAACAAATTGCAAGGAATTTTGACAATTGTTGCAAATTTTTGGTATTTTGACAGTTTTGATGTACATAAGCGCAACGTGGCCATGCTGCACTTTCTCTCATACAATATAAATGATGAAAACGTTACATTCTTGGATAGGTATTGAGTTTTACTTCACATATATATACTCTGTTGGCAATTTCAGATTACAGTGTTGAAGAAAAATAAAAAAAACATGATAAAAAACAGGTCTCTGCCACTTTTTCAAGACCTTCGCTCCTCTTCTAGGAGTAAATTTGGGAAGACATATTTTTATCTATCAAGAGGTGTCTAATGAAAACTAGACACCCTCAGGTTTCCATTGAGCCTTTCAGAGTTGGATTTGGAGTAGTGGAAGGCTTTCAAAAGTCCTCTCCAAGGTTGGTGTTGCGTTTTTTTTATTGATGTTGTGTTTCTGGGAAATATGACAACATAGTGATTTTTTGTTTCAGACATCGATTCTCTGTTCTGTGTTGGCTCATAACTGGACACTTTCCCACCCTTATTGTACCATTTTGGATTTTAAAACACAATTGAACTATAATGATTCTATAGTTAGCTCAAAAACATGAAAAATAGGCTAAGGAAAGCCCTAAAGAAGTCGAAGAGCAGAGATAGACTTGATCTCTTGTATTATGCATCATTGATTGTGTAAACCAATCACATAAGGAGTCCTAGAAGCAAATTGTAGGGAATTTTGACAAGTTTTGCAAATTTTTGGAATTTTTGGTATTTTGACAGTTTTGATGTACAGAAGCACAGCGTGGCCATGCTGCGCTTTATTTTAGACGATCTAAATGATGAAAGAGTTAAATGATTGGATAGGTATTGAGTTTTACTTCACATATATATACTCTATTGGCAATTTTAGAACACAGTGTTGAAGAACAAAAAAAAAACATGATAAAAAACAGGGCTCTACCACTTTTTCAAGACCTTCACTACTCTTCTGGGAGTAACTTTGGGAAAAAATATTTTTATCTCTCAAAATGTGTCCATTTTATTTTCTTGAGGTTTCTAATGAAAAATAGATACCCTTAGGTTTCCATTGAGCCTTTCAGAGCTGGATTTGGAGTAGTGGAAGGCTTTCAAAAGTCCTCTGTAAGGTTGGCGCTGCATTTTTGATTGATGTTGCGTTTCTAGGAAATTTGACAACATAGTGCTTTTTTGTTTTAGAAATCGATTCTCTAGTCTATTTTGGCTCATACTTGGACACTTTCCCGCCCTTATTGTACCATTTTCGAGTTTAAAACACAATTCAATTGTAGTGATTATGAAGTTATCTCAAAAACATGAAAAATAGGCTAAGGAAAGCCCTTAAGAAGCCAAAGAGGAGAGATAGACTTGATATCTTGGATGATTCATCACTGATTGTGTAAACCCATCACACAAGGAGTCTGAGAAGCAAATTGCATGGAATTTTGACAATTTTTGCAAATTTTTGAATTTTTTGGTATTTTGACAGTTTTGATGTATAGAAGCGCAACGTGACCATGCTACACTTTCTCTCAGATGATCTAAATGATGAAAAAGTTACTTTATTGGATAGGTATTGAGCTGTACTTCAAATATATATACTTTGTTGGCAATTTCACATCACAGTGTTGAAGAAAAATCCAAAAAACATGATAAACAAGAGGTCTCTGCCACTTTTTCAAGACCTTCGCTGCTCTTCTTGGAGTAACCATGGGAAAACATATTTTTCTCTGTCAAAATATGTCCATTTTATTTTCTTGAGGTGTCTAATGACAACTAGATACCCTCAGGTTTCCATTGAGCCTTTCAGAGATGGATTTGGAGTAGTGGAAGTCCTTCAAAATTCCTCTCCAAGGTTGGCTCTGCATTTTTTATTGATGTTGCGTTTCTCGAAAATATGACAACATAGTTTTTTTTTGGTTTCAGACATCGATTCTTTGATGTGTGTTGGCTCACACCTGGACACTTTCCCACCCTTATTTTTCTATTTTGTAGTTTAAAACACAATTCAACTGTAGTGATTATGAAGTTCACTCAAAAAGATGAAAAATAGGCTAAGGAAAGCCCTAAAGAAGACAAAGAGGAGAGAAAGAGTTGATCTCTTAGATGATTCATCATTGATTGTGTAAAAACATCATGCAAGGAGTCCCAGAAACAAATTGCAAGAAATTTTGACAATTTTTGCAAAATTTTGAAATTTTTGGTATTTTGACAGCTTTGATGTATAGAAGCGCAGCATGGCCACGCTGCGCTTTGTCTCAGACGATCTAAATGATGAAAAATTTACATGATTGAATAGGTATTGAGATTTAATTCACATATATATACTCTCTTGGCAATTTTAGATGATAGTGTTGAAGAAAAATAAAAAACACATGATACAAAATAGGTCTCTGCCACTTTTTCAAGACCTTCGCTGCTCTTCTGGGAGTAACTTTGGGAAAACATATTTTTCTCTGTCAAATGGTGTCCATTCTATTTTCTTGAGGTGTATAATGAAAAATCAATACCCAGAGGTTTTCTTTGAGCCTTTCAAAGCTAGATTTGGAGTAGTGGAACGCTTTCAAAAGTCCTCTCTAAGGTTGGCGTTGCATTTTTTATTGATGCTGCGCTTCTGGGAAATATGACAACATAGTGATTCTTTTTTAAGACATCGATTCTATGATGTCTGTTGGCTCATACCTTGACAGTTTCCCACCCTTATTGTACTATTTTTTAGTTTAAAACACAATTCAACTATGTTGATTCTGAAGTTAGCTCAAAAACATGAAAAATAGGCTAAGGAAGCCCTAAAGAAGCCAAAGAGGAGAGATAGAATTGATCTGTTGGATGATGCATAAATAATTGTGTAAACCCATCACACAAGGAGTCCTAGAAACAAATTGCAAGGAATTTTGAAAATGTTGGCAAATTGTTGAAATTTTTGGTATTTTGACAGTTTTGATGCACAGAAGCGCAGCGTGGCCACGCTGCGCTTTCTCTCAGACGATATAAATGATGAAAATGTTACATTATTGGATAGGTATTGAAATTTAATTCACATATATATACTCTGTTGGAAATTTTAGATCACAGTGGTTAAGAAAAATAAAAAAACACATGATAGAAAAAAGGTCTCTGCCACTTTTTCAAGACCTTTACTCCTGTTTTGGGAGTAAATTTGGGAAAACATATTTTTCTCTATCAAACGATGTCCATTTGATTTTATTGAGGTGTCTAATGAAAACTCGATACTCTTAGGTTTCCATTGAGACTTTCAGAGATGGATTTGGAGTAGTGGAAGGCTTTCAAAAGTCGTCTCCGAGGTTGGCATTGCGTTTTTTATTGGTGTTGTGTTTCTGGGAAATATGACAACATAGTGCTTTTTTTTTTTTTCAGAAATCTATTCTCTGATCTATGTTGGATCATACCTGGACACTTCCCACCCTTATCGTACCATTTTGGAATTTAAAACACAATTCAACTGTAGTGATTCTGAAGTTAGCTCAAATACATGAAAAATAGGCTCAGGAAAGCCCTAAAGAAGACAGAGGGGAGAGATATACTTGATCTCTTGGATGATGCATCACTGATTGTGTAAACCCGTCATAGAAGGAGTCCCAGAAACTAATTGCACGCAATTTTGAAAATTTTGGAAAATTTTTGAAATTTTTGGTATTTTGACAGTTTTGATGTACAAAAGTGTGGTGTGGCCATGTTGTGATTTCTCTTAGACGATCTAAAGGATGAAAAAATTACATGGTTGGATAGGTATTGATCTATACTTCACATATATATACTTTTTTGGCAATTTCAGACCACAGTGTTGAAGAAAAATCCAAAACACGTGACAAAAAATAGGTCTCTGCCATGTTTTCAAGACCTTGGTTGCTCTTCTGGGAGTAACTTTGGGAAAACATATTTCTCTTTGTCAAAAGGTGTCCATTTGAATTTATTGAGGTTTCTAATGGAAACTAAATACCCTCAAGTTTCCATTGATCCTTTCAGAGATGGATTTGGAGTAGTGGAAGGCTTTCAAAAGTCCTCTCCAAGGTTGGCGCTGCGTTTTTTATTGGTGTTGCATTTCTGGGAAATATAACAACATAGTGATTTTTTTTTCCAGTCATCGATTCTATGATGTGTTGGCTCATACCTGGACACTTCCCACCCTTATCGTACCATTTTGGAGTTTAAAACACAATTCAAATGTAGTGATTCTGAAGTTAGCTCAAAAACATGAAAAATAGGCTAAGCAAAGCCCTAAAGAAGCCAAAGGGGAGAGATAGACTTGATCTCTTGGATGATTCATCAATGATTGTGTAAACCCATCACACAAGGATTCCCAGAAACAAATTGTAAGGAATTTTGACAATTTTGACAATTTTTTGAATTTTTTGGTATTTTGACAATTTTGATGTACAAAAGTGCAGCGTGGCCACGCTGCGCTTTCTCTCAGACGATCTAAAGGATGAAAAATTTACATGGTTGGATAGGTATTGATATTTTCTTCACATATATATACTTTGTTGGCAATTTCAGATCATAGTGTTTAAGAAAAATCCAAAACACATGATACAAAATAGGTCTCTGCCACGTTTTCAAGATCTTCGCTGCTCTTCTGGGAGTAACTTTGGAAAAACATATTTTTCTCTGTCAAAAGGTGTCCATATGATTTTATTGAGGTGTCTAATGGAAACTTGATACCCTCATGTTTCCATTTAGCCTTTCAGAGCTGGATTTGGAGTAGTGGAAGGATTTCAAAAGTCCTCTCCAAGGTTGGCGTTGTGTTTTTGATTGATGTTGTGTTTCTGGGAAATATGAAAACATAGTGATTTTTTGTTTCATACATAGATTCTATGATCTATGTTGGCTCATACCTGGACACTTGCCCACCCTTAATGTACCATTTTTGAGTTTAAAACACAATTCAGCTGTAGTGATTCTGAAGTTAGCTCAAAAACATGAAAAATAGGCTAAGGAAAGCCCTAACGAAGACAAAGAGGAGATATAGGCTTGATCTCTTCTATGATGCATCACTAATTGTGTAAACCCATCACACAAGGAGTCCCAGAAACAAATTGCAAGGAATTTTGACAATTTTTGAAATTTTTGGTATTTTGACAGTTTTGATGTATATAAGTGCAGCGTGGCCACGCTGCGCTTTCTCTCAGACGATCTAAATGATGAAAAATTTACATGCTTGGATAGGTATTGAGTTTTAATTCAAATATATATACTCTATTGGCAATTTTAGATCACAGTGTTGAAGAAAAATCCAAAACACATGATAACAAACAGATCTCTGCCACTTTTTCAAGACATTCGTTGTTCTTCTGGGAGTAACTTTGGGAAAACATATTTTTCTCTCTCAAAAAGTGTCCATTTAATTTTCTTTAGGTTTCTAATGAGTACTCGATACCCTCAGGTTTCCATTGACCCTTTTAGAGCTGGATTTGGACTAGTGGAAGGCTTTCAAAAGTCCTCTCCAAGGTTGGTGTTGCGTTTTTTATTGATACTGCGCTTTTGGGAAATATGACAAGATAGTTCTTTTTTATTTCATACATTGATTCTATGATATGTGTTTCCTCATATATGAACTTTTTCCCACCCTTATTGTACCATTTTAGAGTTTAAAAAACAATTCAACTGTAGTGATTCTGAGGTTAGCTCAAAAACATGAAAAATAGGCTAAGGAAAGCCCTAAAGAAGCCAAAGAGGAGAGATAGAATTGATATCTTGGATGATGCATCATTGATTTTGTAAACCCATCACACAAGGAGTCTGAGAAACAAATTGCAAGGAATTCTGACAATTTTGGCAAATTGTTAAATTTTCTGGTATTTTCACAGTTTTGATGTACAAAAGCGTAGCGTGGCCACACTGGGATTTCTCTTATACCATATAAATGATGAAAACGTTACATGCTTGGATAGGTATTGAGTTTTAATTCACATATATATACTCTCTTGGAAATTTAAGATCACAGTGTTGAAGAAAAATAAAAACAAAGCATGATAAAAAACAAGTCTCTTCCACTTTTTCTCTGTCAAAAGGTGTCCATTTGATTTTCTTGAGGTGTCTAATGACAACTAGATACCCTCAGGTTTCCATTGAGCCTTTTAGATATGGATTTGGAGTAGTGGAAGGCTTTAAAAAGTCCTCTCCAAGGTTGGCGTTGCATTTTTTATTCATGCTGTGTTTCTGGGAAATATGACAACATGGTGCTTTTTTGTTTCAGACATCGATTCTCTGATCTATGTTGGCTCATATCTGGACACTTTCCCACCCTTATTGTACCATTTTGGAGTTTAAAATACAATTCAACTGTAGTGATTCTGAAGTTAGCTCAAAAACATGGAAAATAGGCTAAGGAAAGCCCTAAATAAGTCAAAGAGGAGAGATAGACTTGATATCTTGGATTATGCATCACTTATTATGTAAACCCATCACAAAAGGAGTCCTAGAAACAAATTGCAAGGAATTTTTGAAATTTGTGTTATTTTGACAGTTTTGATGTAATAAAGTGCAGAGTGGCCATGCTGCGATTTCTCTCAGACAATCTAAATGATGAAAACGTTACATTCTTGGATAGGTATTGAGTTTTACTTCAGATATATATACTCTTTTGGCAATTTCAGATCACAGTGTTGAAAAAAAATCCAAAAAATATACAAAAAAAAGGTCTCTGCCACGTTTTCAAGACCTTCGCTCCTCTTCTGGGAGTAACTTTGGGAAACCATATTTTTATCTATCAAAAGGTGTCCATTTTATTTTCTTGAGGTGTCTAATGAAAACTAGATACCCTAAGGTTTCCATTGAGCCTTTCAGAGCTGGATTTGGAGTAGTGGAAGGCTTTTAAAAGTCCTCTCCAAGGTTGGTGTTACATTTTTTATCGATGCTGTGTTTCTGGGAAATATGAAAACATAGTGATTTTTTGTTTCAGACATCGATTCTTTGATCTATTTTGGCTCATACCTGGACACTTTCCCATGATTATTGTACCATTTTGGAGTTTAAAACACAATTCAACTGTAGTGATTTTATTGTTATCTTAAAAACATGAAAAATAGCCTATGGAAATCCCTAAAGAAGCCAAAGAGGAGATATAGACTTGATCTCTCGGATGATGCATCACTGATTGTGTAAACCCATCACACAAGGATTCCAAGAAACAAATTGCAAGGAATTTTGACAATTTTTGCAAATTTTTGGAATTTTTGGTATTTTGAAAGTCTTGATGTACAAAAGTGCAGCGTGGCCACACTGCGCTTTCTCTCAGATGATCTAAATGATGAAACAGTTACATGATTGGATAGGTATTGAAATTTACTTCACATGTATATACTCTGTTGGCAATATCACATCACAGTGTTGAAGAAAAAAAAAAAAAACATGATAAAAAACAGGTCTCTGCCACTTTTTCAAGACCTTCGTTGCTCTTCTGGGAGAAACTTTGGGAAAACATATTATTCTCTGTCAAAATGTGTCCATTTTATTTTATTGAGGTGTCTAATGACAACTAGATACCCTTAGGTTTCCATTGAGCCATTAAGAGGTGGATTTGAAGTAGTGGAATGCTTTCAAAAGTCCTCTCCAAGGTTGGCGTTGCATTTTTTATTGATGTTGCGTTTCTGGTAAATATGACAACATAGTGCTTTATTGTTTCAGACATCGATTCTCTGATCTATGTTGGCTCATACCTGGACACTTTCTCACCCTTATTGTACCATTTTGGAGTTTAAAACACAATTCAATTGTAGTGATTTTGAAGTTAGCTCAAAAACATGTAAAATAGGCTAAGGAAAGCCCTTAAGAAGCCAAAGAGGAGAGATAGACTTTATCTCTTGGATGATGCATCACTGATTTTGTAAACCCATCACAAAAGGAGTCCCAAAAACAAATTTCAAGGAATTTTTATAATATTTGCAAATTTTTGAAATTTTTGGTATTTTGACAGTTTTGATGTACAGAAGCACAGCGTGGCCATGCTGCTCTTTCTCTCAGACGATCTAAATGATGAAAAAGTTACATTCTTGGATATGTATTGATATGTAATTCACATATATATATACTCTGTTGGCAATTTCAGATCACAGTGTTGAAGAAAAATCCAAAACATATGATAAAAAACAGGTATCTGCCACTTTTTCAAGATCTTCGGTCCTCTTCTGGGACTAACTTTGGGAAAACATATTTTTCTCTATCAAAAGGTGTCCATTTTATTTTATTGAGGTGTCTAATGACAACTTGATACCCTCAGGTTTCCATTGAGCCTTTTAGAGATGGATTTGGAGTAGTGTAAGGATTTCAAAAGTCCTCTCCATGGTTGGCATTGCATTTTTATTGATGTTGTGTTTTGCAAATTTTTGAAATTTTTTCGTATTTTGACTATTTTGATGTACATAAGCGCAGTGTGGCCATGCTAAAATTTCTCTCAGATGATATAAATGATGAAAAAGTTACAAGATTGGATAGGTATTGAGCTGTAATTCACATGTATATACTCTATTTGCAATTTCACATCACAGTGTTGATGAAAAATCCAAAATACATGATAAAAAAAGGGTCTCTGCCACTTTTTCAAGACCTTCACTTCTCTTCTGGGAGTAACTTTGGAAAAACATATTTTTCTATATCAAAAGGTGTCCATTTGATTTTCTTGAGGTGTCTAATGACAACTCGATACCCTCAGGTTTCATTGAGCCTTTTAGAGATGGATTTGGAGTAGTGGAAGGCTTTCAAAAGTCCTCTCCAAGGTCGGCGTTGCATTTGTTTCAGACAGCATAGTGCTTTTTTGTTTCATACATCGATTCTCTGATCTATGTTGGCTAATACCTATACAATTCCCAATCTCATCGTACGATTTTGGAGTTTAAAACACAATTCAACTGTAGTGATTATGAAGTTAGCTCAAAAACATGAAAAATAGGCTAAGGAAAGCCCTAAAGAAGCCAAAGAGGAGAGATAGACTTGATATCTTGGATGATGCATCACTAATTGTGTAAACCCTTCACACAATGAGTCCTAGAAACAAATTGCAAGAAATTTTGACAATTTTGGCACATTTTTGAAATTTTTGGTATTTTGACAGTTTTGATGTATAGAAGCCCAGCATGGCCACGTTGTGCTTTCTCTCAGATGATCTAGATGATGAAAACATTACATTCTTGGATAGGTATTGAGATTTACTTCACATATATATGCTCTTTTGGCTATTTCAGATCACAGTGTTGAATAAAAATCCAAAGCACATGATAAAAAAAAGGTCTCTGCCACTTTTTCAAGACCTTCGCTGCTCTTCTGGGAGTAACTTTGGGAAAACATATTTTTCTCTATCAAAATGTGTCCATTTTATTTTATTGAGGTGTCTAATGAAAACTCAATACCCTCAAGTTTCCATTGAGCCTTTCAGATATGGATTTGGAGTAGTGGAAGGCTTTCAAAAGTCCTCTCCAAGGTTGGCGCTGCGTTTTTTATTGATGTTGTGTTTCTGGTAAATATGACAACATAGTCCTTTTTTGTTTCAGACATCGATTCTATGATCTATGTTGGCTCATACCTGGACACTTCCCACCCTTATTGTACCATTTTTGAGTTTAAAACACAATTCAACTGTAGTGATTCTGAAGTTAGCTCAAAAACATGAAAAATACGCTAAGGAAAGCCCTAAAGAAGCCAAAGGAGAGAGATAGACTTGATCTCTTGGATGATGCATCACTGATTGTGTAAACCCATCACACAAGGAGTCCCAAAAACAAATTGCAAGGAATTTTGACAATTTTGGCATTTTTTTGAAATTTTTGGTATTTTGACAGTTTTGATGTACAGAAGCGTAGCGTCGCCACGCTGCTCTTTCTCTCAAACGATATAAATGATGAAAAAGTTACATTCTTGGATATGTATTGAGATTTAATTCACATATATATACTCTGTTGGCAATTTCATATCACAATGTTGAATAAAAATCCAAAACACATGATAAAAACCAGGTCTCTGCCACTTTTTCAAGATCTTCGCTCCTCTTCTGCGAGTAACTTTGGGAAAACATATTTTTATGTATCAAAAGGTATCCATTTTATTTTCTTGACGTGTCTAATGACAACATGATACCCGCAGGTTTCCATTGAGACTTTTAGAGATGGATTTGGAGTAGTGGAAGGATTTCAAAAGTCCTCTCCAAGGTTGGCGTTGCGTTTTTTATTGATGTTGCGTTTCTGGGAAATATGACAACATAATTGTTTTTTGTTTCAGAAATCAATTCTATGATCTGTGTTGGCTCATACCTGGACACTTCCCACCCTTATCGTACCATTTTGGATTTTAAAACACAATTCAACTATACTGATTCTGAAGTTAGCTCAAAAACATGAAAAATAGTCTAAGGAAAGCCCTAAAGAAGCCAAAGGGGAGAGATGGACTTGATATCTTGGATGATGGATCACTGATTTTGTAAACCCATCACACAAGGAGTCCCAGAAACAAATTGTAAGGAACTTTGACAATTTTGGCAAAATTTTTAAATTTTTGGTATTTTGACAGTTTTGATGTACAAAAGGGCAGCGTGTCCACGCTGCGCTCTCTCTTAGACGATCTAAAGTATGAAAAAGTTACATAATTTTATACGTATTGATCTATACTTCACATATATATACTATGTTGGCAATTTCAGATCACAGTGCTGAAGAAAAATCCGAAACACATGATAAAAAATAGGTCTTTGCCACGTTTTCAAGACCTTCTCTGGTCTTCTGGGAGTAACTTTAGGAAAACATATTTTTCTCTATCAAAAGTTTTCCATTTGATTTTCTTGAGGTTTCTAATGGAAACTCAATACCCTTAGGTTTCCATTGAGCCTTTCAAAGCTAGTTTTGGAGTAGTGGAAGGATTTTAAAAATCCTCTCCAAGGTTGGCGCTGCGTTTTTTATTGATGTTGCGTTACTGGGAAATATGAAAAGATATTGTTTTTTTATTTCAAACATAGATTCTCTGATATATGTTGGCTCATACTTGGACACGTGCCGACCCTTATTGTACCATTTTGGAGTTTAAAACACAATTCAACTGTACCGATTCGAAAGTTAGCTCAAAAACATGAAAAATAGGCTAAGGAAAGCCCTAAAGAAGCCAAAGAGGAGAGTTAGGCTTGATCTCTTGGATGATGCAACACTAATTGTGTAAACCCATCACTCAAGGAGTCCCAAAAACAAATTGCAAGGAATTTTGACAATAGTGGCAATTTTTTGAATTTTTTGGTATTTTGACAGTTTTGATGTACAAAAGTGCAGCGTGGCCATGCTGTGCTTTCTCTCAGACGATCTAAATGATGAAAAAACTACATTATTGGATAGGTATTGAGTTTTAATTCACATATATATACTCTGTTGACAATTTCATATCACGGTGCTGAAGAAAAATCCAAAACACATCATAAAAAACAGGTCTCTGCCACTTTTTCAAGACCTTCGCTATTCTTCTCGGAGTAACTTTGGGAAAACATATTTTTCTATATAAAAAGTTTTCCATTTGATTTTATTGTGGTTTCTAATGAAAAATAGATACCCTCAGGTTTCCATTGACCCTTCCAGAGCTGGATTTGGAGTAGTGGAAGGCTTTCAAAAGTCCTCTCTAGGGTTGGCGTTGCGTTTTTTATTGATGCTGCGTTTCTGGGAAATATGACAACATAGTGATTTTTTGTTTCAAACATCGACTCTATGATATGTTTTGGCTCATAGCTGAACACTTTCCCACCCTTATTGTACCATTTTGGAATTTAAAACACAATTCAACTGTAGTGATTCTGAGGTTAGCTCAAAAACATGAAAAATAGGCTAAGGAAATCCCTAAAGAAGCCAAAGAGGATATATAGAATTGATATCTAGGATGATGCATCAATTATTGTATAAACCCATCACACAAGGAGTCCCAGAAATAAGTTGTAAGGAATTTTGACAATTTTTGCAAATTTTTAAATTTTTTGGTATTTTGACAGTTTTGATTTACAGAAGCGCAACGTGGCCACACTGCGCTTTCTCTCAGATGATCTAAATGATGAAAATGTTACATGATTGGATAGGTATTGAAATGTACTTCACATGTATATACTCTGTTGGCAATTTCACATCACAGTGTTGAAGAAAAAAAAAAAAAAAACATGATAAAAAACAGGTCTCTGCCACTTTTTCAAGACCTTCGTTGCTCTTCTGGGAGAAAGTTTGGGAAAACATATTTTTCTTTGTCAAAATGTGTCCATTTTATTTTATTGAGGTATCTAATGACAACTAGATACCCTTAGGTTTCCATTGAGCCATTAAGAGGTGGATTTGAAGTAGTGGAATGCTTTCAAAAGTCCTCTCCAAGGTTGGCGTTGCGTTTTTTATTGATGTTGCGTTTCTGGTAAATATGACAACATAGTGTTTTTTTGTTTCAGACATTGATTATATGATCTATGTTGGCTCATATCTGGACACTTTCCCACCCTTATTGTACCATTTTGGAGTTTAAAATACAATTCAATTGTAGTGATTTTGAAGTTAGCTCAAAAACATGAAAAATAGGTTAAGGAAAGTCCTAAAGAAGCCAACGAGGAGAGACAGACTTGATATCTTGGATGATGCATCACCGATTGTGTAAACCCATCACAAAATCAGTCCCAGAAACAAATTGCAAGGAATTTTGACAATTGTTGCAAAATTTTGAAATTTTGACAGTTTTGATGTACAGAAGCGCAGCGTGGCCACGCTGCACTTTCTATCAGATAATATAAATGATGAAAAAATTACAGTCTTGGATAGGTATTGGGATTTAATTCACATATATATACTCTGTTGGCAATTTCAGATCACAGTGTTGAAGAAAAATCCAAAAAACATGATACAAAATAGGTCTATGCCTTGTTTTCGAGACCTTCGCTGCTCTTTTGGGAGTAACTTTGGGAAAACATATTTTTATCTATCAAAAGGTGTCAAATATATTTTCTTGAGGTGTCTAATGAAAACTAATTACCCTCAGGTTTCCATTGAGCCTTTCAGAGCTGGATTTGGAGTAGTGGAAGGCTTTCAAAATTCCTCTCCACGGTTGGTGTTGCGTTTTTTATTGATGCTGCGTTTCTGGGAAATATGACAGCATAGTGATTTTTTGTTTCAGACATCGATTTTATGATATATGTTGGCTCATACCATGACACGTTCCCACCCTTATTGTACCATTTTGGAGTTTAAAACACAATTCAACTGTAGTGATTCTATTGTTAGCTCAAAAAGATGAAAAATAGGCTAAGGAAAGACCTAAAGAAGCCAAAGGGGAGGTATAGGATTGATCTCTTGGATGATGAATCACTAATTATGTAAACCCATCACACAAGGAGTCCTAGGAACAAATTGCAAGGAATTTTGACAATTTTGGCATTTTTTTGAATTTTTTGGTATTTTCACAGTTTTGATGTATAGAAGCACGGTGTGGCCACGTTGCTCTTTCTCTCGGACGATCTAAATGATGAAAAATTTACATTATTGGATATGTATTGAGATTTAATTCACATATATATACACTATTTTCAATTTCAGATCACATTGTTGAAGAAAAATCCAAAACACATGATAAAAAATAGGTCTCTGCCACGTTTTCAAGACCTTCGCTGCTCTTCTGGGAGTAACTTTGGAAAAACATATTTTTCTCTGTCAAAGGGTGTCCAATTTATTTTCTTGAGGTGTCTAATGGAAACTCGACACCCTTAGGTTTCCATTGAGCCTTTCAGAGATGGATTTGGAGTAGTAGAAGGATTTCAAAAGTCCTCTCCAAGGTTGGCGCTGTGTTTTTTATTGATGTTGTGTTTCTGGGAAATATGACAACATAGTGCTTTTTTGTTTGAGACATAAATTATATGATCTATGTTGGCTCATACCTAGACATGTGCCCACCCTTATTGTACCATTTTTGAGTTTAAAACACAATTCAACTATACTGATTCTGAAGTTAGCTCAAAAACATGAAAATAGGCTAAGGAAAGCCCTAAAGAAGCCAAAGAGGAGAGATAGGATTGATCTCTTGGAGGATGCATCAATGATTGTGTAAACCCATCACACAAGGAGTCCCAGAAACAAATTTTAAGGAATTTGGACAATTTTGGCAAATTTTTGAAATTTTTGGTATTTGGACAGTTTTGATGTAAAGAAGTGCAGCGTGGCCACGTTGCGCTTTCTCTCAGACGATCTAAATGATGAAAAATTTACATTATTGGATAGGTATTGAGTTTTAATTCACATAGATATACTCTATTGGAAATTTCAGATCACGGTGTTGAAGAAAAATCCAAAACACATGATAAAAAACAGGTCTCTTCCACTTTTTCAAGACCTTCGCTGTTCTTCTCGGAGTATCTTTGGGAAACCATATTTTTCTCTGTCAAAAGGTGTCCATTTGATTTTATTGAGGTGTCTAATGACAAATTGATACCCTCAGTTTTCCATTGACCCTTTCAAAGATGGATTTGGGGCAGTGGAATGCTTTCAAAAGTCCTCTCCAAGGTTGGCACTGCGTTTTTGATTGATGTTGCGTTTCTGCGAAATATGACAACATAGTGATTTTTTGTTTCAGAAATCGACTCTCTAATATATGCTGGCTCATATCTGAACACTTTCCCACCCTTATTGTACCATTTTGGAGTTTAAAACACAATTCAACTGTAGTGGTTCTGAGGTTATCCCAAAAACATGAAAAATAGGCTAAGAAAATCCCTAAAGAAGCCAAAGAGGAGATATAGACTTGATATATTGGATGATGCATCACTGATTGTGTAAACCCATCACACAAGGAGTCCCATAAACAAATTTCAAGGAATTTTGACAATTTTGGCAAATCTTTAAATTTTTTGGTATTTTGACAGTTTTGATGGATAGAAGCGCAACGTGGCCACACTGTGCTTTCTCTCAGACGATCTAAATGATGAAAACGTTACATGCTTGGATAGGTATTGAGTTTTAATTCACATATATATACTCTCTTGGCAATTTAAGGTCACAGTGATGAAGAAAAAATAAAAAAACATGATAAAAAACAGGTCTCTGCCACTTTTTCAAGACCTCCGTTGCTCTTCTGGGAGTAACTTCGGGAAACATATTTTTCCCTATTAAAAGGTTTCGATTTGATTTTATTGAGATTTATAATGAAAACTATATACCCTTAGGTCTCCATTGAGCCTTTCAGAGTTGGATTTGGAGTAGTGGAAGGTTTTCAAAAGTCCTCTCCAAAGTTGGCATTGAGTTTTTTATTCATGCTGCGTTTCTGGGAAATATGACAACATAGTGATTTTTTGTTCCAGACATCGATTCATTGATCTATGTTGGCTCATATCTGGACACTTTCCCACCCTTATTGTACCATTTTGGAGTTTAAATCATAATTCAACTGTAGTGATTTTTAAGTTAGCTCAAAAACATGAAAAATAGGCTAAGGAAAGACCTAAAGAAGACAAAGAGGAGAGATAGACTTGATCTCTTGGATGATGCATCAATGATTGTGTAATCCCATCACAAAAGGATTCCCAGAAACAAATTTCAAGGAATTTTGACAATTGTTGCAAATTTTTGAAATTTTTGGTATTTTGATAGTTTTGATGTACAGAAGCGCAGCGTGGCCACGCTGCGCTTTATCTTAGGCAATCTAAATGATGAAAAAATTACATTATTATATAGGTATTGAGTTTTACTTCACATATATATACTCTGTTGGAAATTTCATATCATAGTGTTGAAGAAAAATCCAAAAAACATGATAAAAAACAGGTCTCTGCCGCGTTTTCAAGACCTTCGCTGCTCTTCTGGGAGTAAATTTGGGAAAACATATTTTTATCTATCAAAATGTGTCCATTTTATTTTCTTGAGGTGTCTAATGAAAACTAGATACCCTCAGGTTTCCATTGAGCCTTTCAGAGATGGATTTGGATTAGTGTAAGGCTCTCAAAAGTCCTCTCCAAGGTTGGTGTTGCGTTTTTTATTAATGCTACGTTTTTGGGAAATATGACAACATAGTGAATTTTTGTTTCAGACATTGATTCTCTGATCTATCTTGGCTCATACCTGGACACTTTCCCACCCTTATTGTACCATTTTGTAGTTTAAAACACAATTCAACTATAGTGATTCTATTGTTAGCTCAAAAAGATGAAAAATAGGCTAAGGAAAGCCCTAAAGAAGACAAAGAGGACAAATAGAATTGATATCTTGGATGATGCTTCACAGATTGTGTAAACCCATGACACAAGGAGTCCCACAAAGAAATTGCAAGGAATTTTGACAATTTTTGCAAATTTTTGGAATTTTTGGTATTTTGACAGTTTTGATGTACAATAGCACAGTGTGGCCTCGCTGGGCTTTCTCTAAGACGATCCAAATGATGAAAAAGTTACATGCTTGGATAGGTATTTTGTTTTACTTCACATATATATACTCTGTTGGAAATTTAGATCACAATGTTGAAGAAAAATAAAAAAAACAGGTCTCTACCACTTTTTCAAGACCTTCGTTGCTCTTCTGGGAGAAACTTTGGGAAAACATATTTTTCTCTGTCAAAATGTGTCCATTTTATTTTATTGAGGTGTCTAATGACAACTAGATACCCTTAGGTTTCCATTGAGCCATTCAAAGGCAGATTTGAAGTAGTGGAATGATTTCAAAAGTCCTCTCCAAGGTTGGCGTTGCGTTTTTTTATTGATGTTGCGTTTCTGGTAAATATGACAACATAGTGATTTTTTGTTTCAGACATCGATTCTTTGATCTGTGTTGGCTCATACTTGGACACTTTATCACCCTTATTGTACCATTTTGCATTTTAAAACACAATTCAATTGTAGTGATTCTGAAGTTAGCTAAAAAACATGAAAAATAGGCTAAGGAAAGCCATTAAGAAGCCAAAGAGGAGAGATAGACTTGAAATTTTTGGTATTTTGACAGTTTTGATGTACAGAAGTGTAGTGTGACCACGATGCACTTTCTATCAGATGATCCAAATGATGAAAAAGTTACATCCTTGGATAGGTATTGAGCTGTAATTCACATATATATACTCTGTTAGCAATTTCATATCATGTTGTTGAAGAAACGTCCAAAAAACATTATAAAAAATAGGTCTCTACCACTTTTTCAAGACCTTCGCTACTCTTTTAGGAGTAACTTTGGGAAAACATATTTTTCTCTATCAAAAGATATCCATTTTATTTTCTTGAGGTGTCTAATGAAAACTAGATACCCTCAAGTTTCCATTGAGCCTTTCAGAGCTGGATTTGGAGTAGTGGAAGGCTTTCAAAAGTCCTCTCCAAGGTTGGCGCTGCGTTTTTTATTGATGTTGCGTTTCTCAGAAATATGACAACATAGTGTTTTTTTGTTCCAGAAATCGATTCTCTGATGTGTGTTTTCTCATACATGGACACTTTCCCACCCTTATTGTACTATTTTGTAGGTTAAAACACAATTCAACTGTAGTGATTATGAAGTTAGCTCAAAAACATGAAAAATAGGCTAAGGAAAGCCCTAAAGAAGACAAAGAGGAGAGATAGACTTGATCTCTTGGATGATTCATCATTGATTGTGTACAACCATCACGTAAGGAGTCCTCGAAACAATTTTCAAGAAATTTTGACAATTTTTGCAAAAGTTTGAAAATTTTGGTATTTTGACAGTTTTGATGTACAGAAGCGCAGCGTGGCCACGCTGTGCTTTTTCTCAGACGATCTAAATGATGAAAAATTTACATTCTTGGATATGTATTAATATGTGCTTCACATATATATACTCTTTTGGCAATTTTAGATGACAATGTTGAAGAAAAATCCAAAACAGATGATAAAAAACAGGTCTCTGCCACTTTTTCAAGACCTTCACTTCTCGTTTGGGAGTAACTTTGGGAAAACATATTTTTCTCTATAAAAACGTGTCCATTTTATTTTATTGAGGTGTATAATGACAACTTGATACCCTCAGGTTTCCATTGAGCCCTTCAGAGCTGTATTTGGAGCAGTGGAAGGATTTCAAAAGTCCTCTCCAAGGTTGGCGTTGCATTTTTTACCGATGTTGCGTTTTTGGGAAATATGAAAACACTGTTCTTTTTTTTTCAGACATCAATTCTCTGATTTGTTTTGACTCATACCTTAACAATTTCCCACCCTTATTGTATGACTTTGGAGTTTAAGACACAATTCAACTGTAGTGATTCTGAAGTTAGCTCAAAAACATGAAAAAGAGGCTAAGGAAAGCGCTAAAGAAGACAAAGAGGAGAGATAGACTTGATATATTGGATGATGCATCACTCATTGTGTAAACCCATCACACAAGGAGTCCCAAAAATAAATTGCAATGAATTTTGACAATTTTGGCAAATTTTTGAAATTTTTGGTATTTGGACAGTTTTGATGTACAAAAGCGCAGCGTGGCCACACTGCGCTTTCTCTCAGACGATATAAATGATGAAAACGTTACATTATTGGATAGGTATTGAGATGTACTTCACATATATATACTCTGATGGAAATTTCAGATCACATTGTTGAAGAAAAATACAAAACACATGATAAAAAAAAGGTCTCTGCCACTTTTTCAAGACCTTCGCAACTCTTCTAGGAGTAACTTTTGGAAAAAATATTTTTATCTATAAAAAGGTGTCCATTTGATTTTATTGAGGTGTCTAATGAAAAATCGATACCCTCAGGTTTCCATTGAGACTTTTAGATATGGATTTGGAGTAGTGGAAGTATTTCAAAAGTGCTCTCCAAGGTTGGTATTGCGTTTTTTATTGATGCCGCGTTTCTGGGAAATATGACAACATAGTTATTTTTTGTTTTAGACATCTATTCTATGATATATGATGGCTCATACCTAGACACTTTCCCACCCTTATTGTATAATTTAGGATTTTAAAACAAAATTCAACTATAGTGATTCTGAGGTTAGCTAAAAAACATGAAAAATAGGCTAAGGAAAGCCCTAAAGAAACCAAAGAGGAGAGATATACTTGATATCTTGGATGATCCATCACTAATTGTGTAAACCCATCACACAAGGAGTCCCAGAAACAAATTGCAAGGAGTTTTGACAATTTTGGCAAATGTTTTGAAATTTGTGGTATTTTGACAGTTTTGATGTACATAAACACAAGGTGGCCACACTGCGCTTTCTCTCAGATGATCTAAATGATGAAAAATTTACATTATTGAATAGGTATTGAGTTGTACTTCACATATATATACTCTTTTGGCAATTTCATATCATAGTGTTGAAGAAAAATCCAAAACACATGATAAAAAGTAGGTCTCTGCCACTTTTTCAAGACCTTCGCTGCTCTTCTGGGAGCAACTTTGTGAAAAAATATTTTTCTCTGTCAAAAGGTGTCCATTTCATTTTCTTGAGGTGTCTAATGAAAATTCAATACCCTCATGTTTCCATTGAGCCTTTTAGAGCTATATTTGGAGTAGTGGAAGGCTTTCAAAAGTCCTCTCCAAGGTTGGCGCTGCATTTTTTATTGATGTTGCGTTACTGGGAAATATGACAACATAGTGATTTTTTGTTTCAAACATCGATTCTATGATATGTGTTGGCTCATACCTGGACACTTTCCCACCCTTGTTGTACAATTTTTTAGTTTAAAACACAATTCAACTGTAGTGATTTAGAGGTTAGCTCCAAAATATGAAAAATAGGCTAAGGAAAGCCCTAAAGAAGACAAAGATGAGAGATAGACTTGATCACTTGGATTATGCATCAATGATTGTGTAAAAATATCACACAAGGAGTCCCATAAACAAATTGCAAGGAATTTTGACAATTTTGGAATTTTTTTGAAATATTTGGTATTTTGACAATTTTGATGTACATAAGCGCAACGTGGACACGTTGCTCTTACTCTCAGACGATACAAATGATGAAAAAGTTACATTATTTTAAATGTATGGAGATTTACTTCACATATATATACTCTATTGGCATTTCAGATCACAATGTTGAATAAAAATCCAAAACACATGATAAAAAACAGGTTTCTGCCACTTTTTCAAGACCTTAGCTCCGCTTATGGGAGTAAGTTTGGGAAAAAATATTTTTCTCTATAAAAAGGTGTCCATTTGATTTTCTTGAGGTGTATAATGAAAACTTGATACCCTCAGGTTTGCATTGAGCCTTTCAGAGATGGATTTTTAGTAGTGGAAGGATTTCAAAAGTCCTCTCCAAGGTTGGCTTTGCGTTTCTTATTGATGTTGTGTTTCTAGGAAATATGACAACATAGTTCTTTTTTGTTTCAGACATTGATTCTTTGATCTGTGTTGGCTCATACCTGGACACTTCCCACCCTTATCGTACCATTTGGGAGTTTAAAACACAATTCAATTGTAGGGATTCTGAGGTTAGCTCAAAAACATGAAAAATAGGCTAAGGAAAGCCCTAAAGAAGCCAAAGGGGAGAGATAGTCTTGATATATTGGATGATGCACCACTGATTGTGTAAACCCATCACACAAGGAGTCCCAGAAATAAATTGTAAGTAATTTTGACAATTTTGGCAAATTTTTTAAATTTTTGGTATTTTGACAGTTTTGATGTACAAAAGTGCAACATGGCCACACTGCGCTTTCTCTCAGACGATCTAAAGGATGAAAAAGTTACATTATTGGATAGGTATTGAGATTTAATCCACATATATATACTCTGTTGGAAATTTTAGATCACAGTGTTGAAGAAAAATCCAAAACACATGATAACAAATAGGTCTTTGCCACGTTTTCAAGACCTTCGCTGCTCTTCTCAGAGTAACTTTGGGAAAACATATTTTTCTCTGTCAAAATGTGTCCATTGGATTTTCTTGAGGTGTCTAATGGAAACTTGATACCCTTAGGTTTCCATTGAGCCTTTCAGATATGGAGTTGGAGTGGTGGAAGGATTTCAAAACTGCTCTCAAAGGTTGGCGCTGCATTTTTTATTGATGTTGTATTTCTGGGAAATATGACAACATAGTTCTTTTTTGTTTTAGACATCGATTCTATGATCTATGTTGGAACATACCTAGACACTTTCCCACCCTTATTGTACCATTTCTTATTTTAAAACACAATTCAACTGTAGATATTCTGAAGTTATCTCAAAAAAATGAAAAATAGGTTAAGGAAAGCCCTAAAGAAGCCAAATAGGAGATATAGGATTGAACTCTTGGATGATGCATCACTAATTGTGTAAAACCATCACACAAGGAGTCCCAGAAATAAATTGCAAGGAATTCTGACAATTTTGGCAAATTTTTGGTAGTTTGAGAGTTTTGATGTACAGAAGTGCAGCGTGGCCACGCTGCGCTTTCACTCAGACGATCTAAATGATGAAAAATTTACATGCTTGGATAGGTATTCAGTTTTAATTCACATATATATACTCTTTTGGCAATTTCTGATCATAGTGTTGAAGACAAATCCAAAACACATGATAAAAAACAAGTCTCTACCACTTTTTCAAGACCTTCGCTGCTCTTCTGGGAGTAACTTTGGGAAAACATATTTTTTTGTATCAAAAGGTATCCATTTTATTTTCTTGAGGTGTCTAATGACAAAATGATACCTGTAGGTTTCCATTGACCCTTTAAGATATGGATTTGGAGTAGTGGAAGGCTTTCAAAATTCCTCTCCAAGGTTGGCGCAACATTTGTGATTGATGCTATGTTTCTGGGAAATATGACAACATAGTGATTTTTTGTTTCCGACATCAATTCTCTAATATCTGTTGGCTCATAACTGAACACTTTACCACCCTTATTGTACCATTTTGGAGTTTAAAACACAATTCAACTGTAGTGATTCTGAGGTTAGCTCAAAAACATGAAAAATAGGCAAAGGAAAGCCCTAAAGAAGCCAAAGAAGAGAGATATACTTGATATCTTGGATGATTCATCACCGATTGTCTAAACCCATCACATAAGGAGTCCGAGAAACAACTTTCAAGGAATTTTGACAATTTTTGTAAATTTTTTAATTTTTTGGTATTTTGACAGTTTTGATGTACAGAAGCGCAGCGTGGCCACGTTGCGCTTTCTCTCAGATGATATAAATGATGAAAAATTTACATT
Source organism: Picea sitchensis (assembly GCA_010110895.2). NCBI lineage: Eukaryota > Viridiplantae > Streptophyta > Pinopsida > Pinales > Pinaceae > Picea > Picea sitchensis. Next base: position 39,044 of record SNQJ01S0036518.1, read on the forward strand.
CATGGATAGGTATTGAGTTTTAATTCACATATATATACTCTCTTGGCAATTTAATATCACATTGTTGAAGAAAAATAAATAAAAACATGATAAAAAACAGGTCTCTGCCATTTTTTGAAGACCTTCACTGCTCTTTTGGGAGTAACATTGGGAAAACATATTTTTCTCTATCAAAAGGTGTCCATTTTATTTTCTTGAGGTGTGTAATACCAACTATATACCCTCAGGTTTCCATTGAGCCTTTCAGAGCTGGATTTGGAGTAGTGGAAAGCTTTCAAAAGTCCTCTCTAAGGTTGGTGTTGTGTTTTTTATTGATGCTGCATTTCTGGGAAATATGAAAACATAGTGATTTTTTGTTTCATACATCGATTCTCTAATATGTGTTGGCTCATATTTGGACACTGTCCCACCCTTATTGTACCATTTTGGAGTTTAAAATACAATTCAACTGTAGTGATTCTGAAGTTAGCTCAAAAACATGAAAAATAGGCTAAGGAAAGCCCTAAAGAAGCCAAAGAGGAGAGATAAACTTGATATCTTGGATGATGAATCACTGATTGTGTAAAACCATCCCAAAAGGAGTCCTAAAATAAAATTGCAAGGAATTTTGACATTTTTTGCAATTTTTTGAAATTTTTGTTATTTTGACGGTTTTGATGTACATAATCACAGTGTGGCCACGCCGTGATTTCTCTCATACAATCTGAATGATGAAAACATTACATTATTGGATAGGTATTGAGTTTTAATTCACATATATATACTTTGTTGGCAATCTCAGATCACAGTGTTGAAGAAAAATCCAAAAAACATGATAAAAAACAAGTCTTTGCCACTTTTTCAAGACCTTCGCTAGTCTTCTGGGAGTAACTTTGGGAAAACATATTTTTCTCTGCCAAAATATGTCCATTTTATTTTCTTGAGGTGTCTAATGAAAACTATATACCCTTAGGTTTCCATTGAGCCTTTCAGAGCTGGATTTGGATTAGTGGAAGGCTTTCAAAAGTCCTCTCCAAAGTTGGCGCTGCATTTTTGGATGATGTTGTGTTTCTAGGAAATATGAAAACATAGTGTTTTTTTGTTTTAGACATCAATTCTGTGATGTGTGTTGGCTCATACCTAGACACGTTCCCACCCTTATTGTACTATTTTGTAGTTTAAAACACAATTCAACTGTAGTGATTATGAAGTTAGCTCAAAAACATGAAAAATACGCTAATAAAAGCCCTAAAGAAGACAAAGAGGAGAGATAGAATTGATCTCTTGGATGATTCATCACTGATTGTGTAAAACCATCATGCAATGAGTCCTAGAAACAAATTGCAAGTAATTTTGACAATTTTTACAAAATTTTGAAATTTTTGGTATTTTGACAGTTTTGATGTACAAAAGCGCAGCGTGGCCACACTAAGCTTTCTCTCAGACAATCTAAATGATGAAAAATTTACATGATTGGATAGGTATTGAGATTTAATTCACATATATGTACTTTGTTGGCAATTTCATATGACAGTGTTGAAGAAAAATCCAAAACACATGATAAAAAATAGGTCTTTGCCACTTTTTCAAGACCTTCGCTGCTTTTCTAGGAGTAACTTTGGGAAAACATATTTTTCTCTATCAAAAAATGTCCATTTGATTTTATTGAGGTGTATAATGAAAATTGGATACCCTCAAGTTTACATTGAGCCTTTAAGAGCTAGCTTTGGAGTAGTGGAAGGGTTTCAAAGGTCCTCTCCAAAGTTGGCGTTGCATTTTTTATTGATGTTGTGTTTCTGGGAAATATGACATCATAGTGATTTTTGTTTTAGACATCGATTCTCTGATATGTATTGGCTCATACCTGAACACTTTCCCACCCTTATTGTACCATTTTGCAGTTTAAAACAAAATTCAACTGTAGTGAATCCAAAGAGGAGAGATAGACTTGATCTCTTTGATGATGCATCGATTATTGTGTAAAACCATCACACAAGGAGTCCCAGAAACAAATTGTAAGGAATTTTGGAATTTTTTTTAATTTTTTGGTATTTTGACAGTTTTGATGTAAAGAAGCGCAACCTGGCCACGTTGCTCTTTCTCTCAAACGATCTAAATGATGAAAACGTTACATTCTTGGATAGGTATTGAGATATAATTCACATATATATACTCTGTTGGCAATTTCATATCATAGTGTTGAAGAAAAATCCAAAACACATGATAAAAAAAGGTCTCTGCCACTTTTTGAAGACCTTCGTTGCTCTTCTGGGAGTAACTTTGGGAAAACATATTTTTCTCTATCAAAAGGTGTCCATTTGATTTTCTTGAGGTGTCTAATGATAACTCAATACCCTTAGGTTTCCATTGAGCCTTTCAGAGATGGATTTGGAGTAGTGGAAGGCTTTCAAAAGTCCTCTCCAAGGTTGGCGCTGTTTTTTTGATTGATGCTGCGTTTCTGGGAAATATGACAACATAGTGCTTTTTTGTTTCAGACATCAATTTTCTGATCTGTTTTGTCTCATACTTGGACATTTCCCACCCTTATCGTACCATTTTCAGGTTTAAAACACAATTCAACTGTAGTAATTCTAAAGATAGCTCAAAAACATGAAAAATAGGCTAAGGAAATCCCTAAAGAAGCCAAAGGGGAGAGATAGACTTGATATCTTGGATGATGCATCACTGAGTGCGTAAACCCATCACACAAGGAGTCCCAGAAACTAATTGTAAGAAATTTTGACAATTTTGGCAAATTTTTGAAATTTTTGGTATTTTGATAGTTTTGATGACCAGAAATGCAGTGTGGCCACGCTGTGCTTTTTCTCAGATGATCTAAAGATGAAAAATTTACATTATTGGATAGGTATTGATCTGTACTTCACAGATATATACTCTGTTGGCAATTTCAGATCACAGTGTTGAAGAAAAATCGAAAACACATGATAAAAAACAAGTCTCTGCCATGTTTTCAAGACCTTGGTTGCTCTTCTGGGAGTAACTTTGGGAAAACACATTTTTCTCTGTCAAAAGGTGTCCATTTGATTTTCTTGAGGTGTCTAATGGAAACTTGATACACTCAGGTTTCCATTGATCCTTTCAGAGTTGGATTTGGAGTAGTGGAAGGATTTCAAAAGTGCTCTCCAAGGTTGGCATTGCGTTTTTTATTGATGTTGCGTCTCTGGGAAATATGACAAGATAGTGATTTTTTGTTTCATACATTGATTCTATGATCTATGTTGGCTTATACCTGGAAACTTTCGCACCCTTATTGTACCATTTTGGAGTTTAAAACACAATTAAACTGTAGTGATTCTGAAGTTAGCTCAAAAACATGAAAATAGGCTAAGGAAAGTCCTAAAGAAGACAAACGGGAGAGACAGACTTGATCTCTTGGATGATGCATCAATAATTGTGTAACCCCATCACACAAGGAGTCCCAGAAACAAATTGCAAGGAATTTTGACAATTTTGGCAAATTTTTGAAATTTTCGGTATTTTGAAAGTTTTGATGTACAGAAGCGCAGCGTGGCCACGCTGCGCTTTCTCTCAGACGATCTAAATGATGAAAACGTTACATTATTGGATATGTATTGATATTTAATTCAAATATATATACTCGGTTGGCAATTTCTGATCACAGTGTTGAAGAAAAATCCAAAACACATGATAAAAAAAAGGTCTCTGCCACTTTTTCAACACCTTCGCTGCTCTTCTGGGAGTAAATTTGGGAAAACATATTTTTCTCTATCAAAAGGTGTCCATTTCATTTTCTTGAGGTTTCTAATGACAACTCAATACCCTTAGGTTTCGATTGAGCCTTTCAAAGATGGATTTGGATTCAAAAGTCCCCTCCAAGTTTAACACTGCGTTTTTTTATTGATGTTGTGTTTCTGGGAAATATGACAACATAGTGCTTTTTTGTTTCATACATATATTATTTGATATGTGTTGGCTCATACCTGGAAATTTCTCACCCTTATCGTACCATTTTGGAGTTTAAAACACAATTCAGCTGTAGTGATTATGAAGTTAGCTCAAAAACATGAAAAAATGGCTAAGGAAAGCCCTTAAGAAGCAAAAGGGGAGAGATAGAATTTATTTCTTGGATGATGCATCATTGATTGTGTAAACCCATCACACAAGGAGTCCCAAAAACAAATTGCAAGGAATTTTGACAATTTTGGCAAATTTTTGAAATTTTTGTTATTTTGATAGTTTTGATGTACAGAAGCGTGGCCATGTTGCTCTTTCTCTCAGATGATCTAAACGATGAAAAAGTTACATTCTTGGATATGTATTTAGATGTAATTCACATATATATATATATATATACTCTATTGGCAATTTCAGATCACAGTGTTGAAGAAAAATCCAAAACACATGATAAAAAACAGGTATCTGCCACTTTTTCAAGATCTTCGGTCCTCTTCTGGGACTAACTTTGGGAAAACATATTTTTCTCTATCAAAAGGTGTCCATTTTATTTTATTGAGGTGTCTAATGACAACTCGATACCCTCAGGTTTCCATTGAGCCTTTTAGAGATGGATTTGGAGTAGTGGAAGGATTTCAAAAGTCCTCTCCATGGTTGGCATTGCATTTTTTATTGATGTTGCGTTTCTGGGAAATATGACAACATAGTGATTTTTTGTTTTATAAATCGATTCTATTATCTCTTTTGGCTCATACCTGGACACCTACCCACCCTTATTTTACCATTTTGGTGTTTAAAACACAATTCAACTGTAGTGATTCTAAAGTTAGCTCAAAAACATGAAAAATAGGCTAAGGAAAGCCCTAAAGAAGCCAAAGAGGAGAGATAGGCTTGATCTCTTGGATGATGCATCGCTAATTGTGTAAACCCATAACACAAGGAGTCCCAGAAACAAAGTGCAAGGAATTTTGACAATTTTGGCATTTTTTTGAAATTTTTGGTATTTTGACAGTTTTGATGTACATAAGTGCAGCATGGCCATGTTGCCCTTTCTCTGAGACGATATATATGATGAAACATTTACATTATTGGATAGGTATTGAGTTTTAATTCACATATATATACTCTGTTGGCAATTTTAGATCACGGTGTTGAAGAAAAATCCAAAACACATGATAAAAAATAGGTCTCTGCAACTTTTTCAAAACCTTCGTTGTTCTTCTGGGAGTAAGTTTAGGAAAACATATTTTTCTTTGTCGAAAGGTGTCCATTTTATTTTCTTGAGGTTTCTAATGAAAACTCGATACCCTCAGGTTTCAATTGACCCTTTCAGAGCTAGATTTGGAGTAGTGGAAGGATTTCAAAAGTCCTTTCCAATGTTGGCGCTGCGTTTTTGATTGATGTTGCATTTCTGGGAAATATGACAACATAGTGATTTTTTGTTTTAGAAATCGATTATCTGATATGTGTTGGCTCATAGATGAACACTTTCCAACCCTTGTTGTATTATTTTGGAGTTTAAAACACAATTAAATTGTAGTGATTCTGAGGTTAGCTCAAAAACATGAAAAATAGGCTAAGGAAAGCCATAAAGAAGCCAAAGAGGAGAGATAGACTTGATATCTTGGATGATGCATCATTTTTTGTGTAAGACCATCACACAAGGGGTCCCAGAAACAAATTGCAAGGAATTTTGACAATTTTGGTAAATTTTTAAATTTTTTGGTATTTTGACAGTTTTGATGTACAGAAGCACAGCGTGGCCATGCTGCGCTTTCTCTCAAACGATCTAAATAATAAAAAATTTACATGATTGTATAGGTATTTACTTTTAATTCACATATATATACTCTCTTGGCAATTTAAGATCATAGTGTTGAAGAAAAATAAAAAAAAACACATGATAAAAAACAGGTCTTTGCCACTTTTTCAAGACCTTCACTACTCTTCTGGGAGTAACTTTGGGAAAACATATTTTTCTCTGTCAAAAGGTGTCCATTTTATTTTATTGAGGTGTCTAATGACAACTATATACCCTCAGGTTTCCATTGAGACTTTCAGAGCTGGATTTGGAGTAGTGGAAGGCTTTCAAAAGTCCTCTCCAAGGTTGGCATTGCGTTTTTTATTGATGTTGTGTTTCTGGGAAATATGACAACATAGTGATTTTTTGTTTCAAACATCGAATCTTTAATCTGTGTTGGATCATATCTGGACACTTTCCCACCCTTATTGTACCATTTTTTATTTTAAAATACAATTCAACTTTGAAGTTAGCTCAAAAACATGAAAAATAGGCTAAGGAAAGCCCTAAAGAAGCCAAAGAGGAGAGATAGACTTGATATCTTGGATGATGCAGCACTGATTGTGTAAACCCATCACAAAAGGAGTCCCATAAACAAATTTCAAGGAATTTTTATAATTTTTGCAAATTTTTGAAATTTTTGGTATTTTGATAGTTTTGATGTACAGAAGCGCAGTGTGGTCACACAACGCTTTCTCTCAAACAATATAAATGATGAAAACGCTACATTATTGGATAGGTATTGAGTTGTAATTCACATATATATAATCTATTGGCAATTTCAGTTCACAATGTTGAACAAAAATCCAAAAAACATGATACAAAGCAGGTGTCTGCCACTTTTTCAAGACCTTCACTACTCTTCTGGGAGTAACTTTGGGAAAACATATTTTTATCTATCAAAATGTGTCCATTTTATTTTCTTGAGGTGCCTAATGAAAACTAGATACTCTCAAGTTTCCATTGAGCCTTTGAGAGATGGATTTGGAGTAGTGGAAGGCTTTCAAAATTCCTCTCCAAGGTTGGTGTTGCGTTTTGGGCGTTTCTGGGAAATATCACAACATAGTGATTTTTTGTTTCAGATATCGATTCTCTGATCTGTGTTGGATCATACCTGGACACTTGCCCACCCTTATTGTACAATTTTGGAGTTTAAAACAAAATTCAACTGTAGTGATTCTATTGTTATCTTAAAAACATGAAAAATAGGCTAAGGAAAGCCCTAAAGAACCCGAAGAGGAGACAATTTTGACATTTTTCGCAAATTTTTGGAATTTTTGGTATTTTCACAGTTTTGATATACAGAATTGCAGCGTGCCCACTCTGTTCTTTCTCTCAGATGATCTAAATGATGAAAAAGTTACATGCTTGGATAGGTATTGAGTTTTACTTCACATATATATACTCTGTTGGCAATTTCAGATCACAGTGTTGAAGAAAAATAAAGAAAAAACATGATAAAAAACATGTCTCTGCCACTTTTTCAAGACCTTTGTTGCTCTTCTGGGAGTAACTTTGGGAAAACATAATTTTCTCTTACAAAATGTGTGCATTTGATTTTCTTGAGGTGTCTAATGATAACTAGATACCCTTAGGTTTCCATCGAGACTTTTAGAGCTGGATTTGGAGTAGTGGAAGGCTTTCAAAAGTCCTCTCCAAGGTTGGCGCTACATTTTTTATTGATGTTGTGTTTCTGGGAAATATGAAAAAATAATTATTTTTTGTTTCAGACATCAATTCTCTTATCCATGTTGGCTCATACCTGGACACTTTCCCACCCTTATTGTCCCATTTTGGAGTTTAAAACACAATTCAACTGTAGTGATTCTGAAGTTATCTCAAAAACATGAAAAATAGGCAAAGGAAATCCCTTAAGAAGAAAAAGAGGAGAGATAGACGTGATCTCTTGGATGATGCATCAATTATTGTGTAGACCCATCACACAAGGAGTCCGAGAAGAAAATTGCAGGGAATTTTGACATTTTTTGCATTTTTTTGGTATTTTGATAGTTTTGATGTACATAAGCGCAGCGTGACCACGCTACACTTTATCTCAAATGATATAAATGATGAAAAAGTTACATTATTGGATAGGTATTGAGATTTACTTCACATATATATACTTTGTTAGCAATTTTAGATCACAGTGTTGAAGAAAAATCCAAAAAACATGATAAAAAACAGGGCTCTGCCACTTTTTCAAGACCTTCGCTACTCTTCTGGGAGTAACTTTGGGAAAACATATTTTTCTCTGTCAAAACATGTCCATTTTATTTTCTTGACATGTCTAATGACAACTATATACCCTCAGGTTTCCATTTATCCTTTCATAGCTGGATTTGGAGTAGTGGAAGGCTTTCAAATGTCCTCTCCAAGATTGGCGCTACGTTTTTTATTGATGTTGTGCTTCTGGGAAATATGACAACATAGTGTTTTTTTGTTTCATACATAGATTCTATGATGTGTGTTGGCTCATACCTGAACACTTTCCTACCCTTATTGTACTATTTTGTAGTTTAAAACACAATTCAATTGAAGTGATTATGAAGTTAGCTCAAAAACATGAAAAATAGGCTAAGGAAAGCCCTAAAGAAGAAAAAGAGGAGAGATAGACTTGATATCTCTTGGATGATTCATCACTTATTGTGTAAAACCATCAAGCAAGGAGACCTAGAAACAAATTGCAAGAAATGTTGACAATTTTTGCAAAATTTTGAAATTTTTGGTATTTTGACAGTTTTGATGTACAGAAGCGCATCGTGGCCACGCTGCACTTACTCTCAGACGATCTAAATGATGAAATATTTACATGCTTAGATAGGTATTGAGTTGTAATTCACATATATATACTCTATTGGAAATTTCAGATGACAGTATTGAAGAAAAATCCAAAACACATGATAACTAAGAGGTCTCTGCCACTTTTTCAAGACCTTCGTTGCTCTTCTGGGAGTAACTTTGGGAAATAATATTTTTCTATATCAAAAGGTGTCCATTTGAGTTTCTTGAGGTGTATAATGACAACTAAACACCCTCAAGTTTCCATAAATCCTTGTAGAGATGAATTTGGAGTAGTGGAAGGATTTCAAAAGTCCTCTCCAAGGTTTGCATTGCGTTTTTTATTGATGTCGCGTTTCTAGGAAATATGACAACATAGTGCTTTTTATTTCAGACATCGCTTCTCTAATGTGTTTTGGCTCATACCTTAACACTTTCCCACCCTTACTGTATTATTTTGGAGTTTAAAACATAATTCATCTGTAGTGATTATGAAGTTAGCTCAAAAACATGAAAAAGAGGCTAAGGAAAGCGCTAAAAAGCCAAAGAGGAGAGATAGACTTGATATCTTGGATGATGCATAAATAATTGTGTAAACCCATCACACAAGGAGTCCCAGAAACAAATTGCAAGGAATTTTTACAATTTTGGCAAATTTTTGAAATTTTTGGTATTTTGACAGTTTTGATGTATAGAAGCGCAGCATGGCCACACTGCGCTTTCTCTCAGACGATATAAATGATGAAAACGTTACATTATTGGATAGGTATTGAGATGTACTTCACATATATATACTCTTTTGTCAATTTCAGATCATAGTGTTGAAGAAAAATCCAAAACACATGATAAAAAAAAGGTCTCTGCCACTTTTTCAAGACCTTCGCTGCTCTTCTGGGAGTAACTTTGGAAAAACATATTTTTCTCTAAGAAAAGGTGTCCATTTGATTTTTCTTGAGGTGTCTAATGAAAACTCGATACCATCAGGTTTCCATTGAGCCTTTCAGATATGGATTTGGAATCGTGGAAGGCTTTCAAAAGTCCTCTCCAAGGTTTGCGATGCGTTTTTTATTGATGTTGTGTTTCTGGGAAATATGACAACATAGTGCATTTTTGTTTCAGACGTTGATTCTTTGATCTATGCTGGCTCATACCATGACACTTCCCACCCTTATTGTACCATTTTGGAGTTTAAAACACAATTCAAATGTAGTGATTCTAAAGTTAGCTCAAAAACATGAAAAATAGGCTAAGGAAAGCCCAAAAGAAGCCAAAGGGGAGAGATAGAATTAATGTCTTCGATGATGAATCACTGATTGTGTAAACCCATCACACAAGGATTCTCAAAAACTAATTGCAAGCAATTTTGATAATTTTGGCATTTTTTTGAAATTTTTGTTATTTTGACAGTTTTGATGTACATAAGTGCAGTGTGGCCACATTGCACTTTCTCTCAGACAATATAAAGGATGAAAAAGTTACATGCTTGGATAGGTATTGATATGCACTTCATATATATATACTCTATTGGCAATTTCAGATCACAGTGTTGAAGACAAATCCAAAACACATGATAAAACAGGTCTCTGCCATGTTTTCAAGACCTTGGCTGCTCTTCTTGGAGTAACTTTGGGAACACATATTTTTCTCTATAAAAAGGTGTCCATTTTATTTTATTGAGGTGTCTAATGGAAAATCGATACCCTCAGGTTTCCATTGAGAATTTCAGAGCTGGATTTGGAGTAGTGGAAGGATTTCAACAGTGTTCTCCAAGGTTGGCGATGTGTTTTTTATTGATGCTGTGTTTTTGGGAAATATGACAACATTGTGTTTTTTTGTTTTAGAAATCAATTATATGATTTATTTTGGCTCATACCTGGACACTTTCCCACCCTTATTATACCATTTTTTATTTTAAAACACAATTCAACTGTAGTGATTATGAAGTTAGCTCAAAAACATGAAAAATAGGCTAAGGAAAGCCCTAAAGAAACCAAAGAGGAGAGAAACATTTGATCTCTTGGATGATGAATAACTAATTGTGTAAACCCATCACACAAGGAGTCCTAGAAACAAATTGCAAGGAATTTTGACAAATTTGGCAAATTTTTTGAAATGTTTTGTATTTTGACAGTTTTGATGTGCAAAAACACAACGTGGCCACGCTGCGCTTTGTCTTAGACGATCTAAATGATGAAAAATTTACATGGTTGGATAGGTATTGATTTTTACTTCACATATATATACTCTGATGGAAATTTCATATCATAGTGTTGAAGAAAAATCAAAACACATGATAAAAAACAGGTCTCTGCCACTTTTTCAAGACCTTCGGTGCTCTTCTGGGAGTAACTTTGGGAAAAAATATTTTTCTGTGTCAAAAGGTGTCAATTTTATTTTCTTGATGTGTCTAATGACAACTCGATACCCTCAAGTTTCCATTCAGCCTTTCAAAGCTGGATTTGGAGTAGTTGAAGGCTTTCAAAAGTCCTCTCCAAGGTTGACGTTGCATTTTATATTGATGCTGCGTTTCTGTGAAATATGACAACATAGTTCCTTTTTTTTTCAGACATCAATTCTGTCATATGTTTTGGCTCATACCTGAACACTTGGCCACCCTTATTGTACCATTTTGGAGTTTAAAACACAATTCAACTGTAGTGATTTTGAAGTTAGCTCGAAAACATGAAAAAGAAGCTAAGGAAAGCGCTAAAGAAGACAAAGAGGAGAGATAGACTTGATCTCTTGGATGATGCATCATTGATTGTGTAAACCCATCACACAAGGAGTCCTAGAAACAAATTGCAAGGAATTTTGACAATTTTGGCAAATTTTTGGTATTTTGAGAGTTTTGATGTATAGAAGCGTAGCGTGGCCACGCTGCTCTTTCTCTCAGACGATCGAAATGATGAAAAAGTTACATGATTGGATATGTATTAATATGTTATTCACACATATATACTCTGTTGGCAATTTCAGATCACAGTGTTGAAGAAAAATCCAAAACACATGATAAAAAACAGGTCTCTGCCACTTTTTCAAGACCTTCGTTGCTCTTTTGGGAGTAACTTTGGGAAAACATATTTTTATCTTTCAAAAGGTGTCCATTTTATTTTCTTGAGGTGTCTAATGACAACTAGATCCCCTCAAGTTTCCATTGAGGCTTTCAGAGCTGGATTTGGAGTAGTGGAAGGCTCTTAAACGTCCTCTCCAAGGTTGGTGTTGCATTTTTTATTGATGTTGCGTTTCTGGGAAATATGACAACATAATGATTTTTTGTTTCAGACATCGATTCTTTGATCTGTGTTGGCTCATACCTCGACACTTTCCCACCCTTATTGTATCATTTTAGAGTTTAAAACATAATTCAACTGTAGTGATTCTGAAGTTAGCTCAAAAACATGAAAAATAGGCTAAGGAAAGCCCTAAAGAAGCCAAAGAGGAGAGATAGAATTGATATCTTGGATGATGCATCAATTATTATGTAAACCCATCACAAAAGGAGTCCAAGAGACAAATTTCAAGGAATTTTGACATTTGTTGCAAATTTTTGAAATTTTTGGTATTTTGATAGTTTTTATGTACAGAAGTGCAGCGTGGTTGGGCTACGTTTTCTCTCAGACGATCTAAATGATGAAAAAGTTACATGATTGGATAGGTATTTAGTTTTACTTCACATATATATGCTCTTTTGGCAATTTCAAATCATAGTGTTGAAGAAAAATCCAAAAAACATGATAAAAAACAAGGCTCTACCACTTTTTCAAGGCCTTCGCTGCTCTTTTGGGAGTAACTTCCGGAAAACATATTTTTCTCTATCAAACGTTGTAAATTTCATTTTCTTGAGGATTCTAATGACAACTAGATACCCTCAGGTTTCCATTGAGCCTTTCAGAGATGGATTTGTAGTAGTGGAAGGCTTTCAAAACTCCTCTCCAAGGTTGGCACTGCATTTTTCATTGATGTTGCGTTTCTGGGAAATATGAAAACATAGTAGTTTTTTGTTTCAGATGTCGATTCTATGATCTATGTTGTCTCATAGCTAGACACTTTCCCACCCTTATTGTACTATTTTGTAGTTTAAAACAAAATTGAACTGTATTGATTCTGAAGTTAGCTCAAAAACATGAAAAATAGGCTAAGAAAAGCCCTAAAGAAGACAAATAGGACAAATATACTTGATATCTTGGATGATTCATCATTGATTGTGTAAACCCATCATGCAAGGAGTCCCAGAAACAAATTTCAAGAAAGTTTGACATTTTTTGCAAATTTTTGGTATTTTGACTGTTTTGATGTACAGAAGCGCAGCGTGGCCACACTGCGCTTTCTCTCAGACAATCTAAATGATGAAGAAGTTACATTATTGGATAGGTTTTGAGATTTATTTCACATATATATACTCTTTTGGCAATTTTAGATCATTGTGTTGAAGAAAAATCCAAAAAACATGATAAAAAACAGGTCTCTGCCACTTTTTCAAGACCTTCGTTGTTCTTCTGGGAGTAACTTTGGGAAAACATGTTTTTCTCTATAAAACTATGTCCATTTTATTTTATTGATGTTTCTAATGAAAAATAGATACCCTCAGGTTTCCATTGAGCCTTTCAGAGCTGGATTTGGTGTAGTGGAAGGCTTTCAAAATTCCTCTCCAAGGTTAGCGCTGTCTTTTTGATTGATGCTGCATTTTTGGGAAATATGACAACATAGTCCTTTTTTGTTTTAGACATCAATTCTCTGATCTATTTTGGCTCATACCTAGACACTTTCCCACCCTTATTATACCATTTTGGAGTGTAAAACACAATTCAACTGTAGTGATTATGAAGTTAGCTCAAAAACATGAAAAATAGGCTAAGGAAATCCCTAAAGAAGACCAAGAGGAGATATATACTTAATATCTTGGATGATTCATCATTGATTGTGTAAACTCATCACGCAAGGAGTCCTGGAAACAAATTCCAAGAAATTTTGACAATTTTTGCAAATTTTTGAAATTTTTGGTATTTTGACTGTTTTGATGTATAGAAGCGCAGCATGGCCACGCTGCGCTTTCTCTCAGACAATATAAATGATGCATAAGTTACATTCTTGGATGGTTTTTGAGATGTACTTCACATATACATACTCTGTTGGCAATTTCAGATCACTGTGTTGAAGAAAAATAAAAAAAAACATGATAAAAAACAGGTCTCTCCCACTTTTTCAAGACCTTCGCTGCTCTTCTGGGAGTAACTTTGGAAAAACATGTTTTTCTCTGTCAAAATGTGTCCATTTTATTTTCTTGATATTTCTAACGAAAACTAGATACCCTCAGATTTCCATTGAGCCTTTCAGAACTGGATTTGGTGTACTGGAAAGCTTTCAAAATTCCTCTCCAAGGTTAGCGCTGCATTTTTTATTGATGTTGCGTTTTTGGGAAATATAACAACATAGTGATTTTTTGTTTCAGACATCGATTCTTTGATCTGTGTTGGCTCATACCTAGACACTTTCCCACCCTTATTGTACCATTTTTGAGTTTAAAACACAATTCAATTGTAGTGATTATGAAGTTAGCTCAAAAACATGAAAATTAGGCTAAGGAAAGCCCTAAAGAAGCCAAAGAGGAGAGGTAGAATTGATCTCTTGGATGATGTATCACTGATTGTGTAAACCCATCACAGAAGGAGTCCCAGAAACAAATTGCAAATAATTTTGACAATTTTTACAATTTTTTGGTATTTTGACAGTTTTGATGTACAAAAGCGCAGTGTGGCCACGTTGTGCTTTCTCTCAGATGATATAAATGATGAAAAATTTACATGATTGGACATGTATTGAGTTTTACTTCACATATATATACTCTGTTGGAAATTTGAGATCACAGTGTTGAATAAAAATCCGAAAAACATGATAAAAAACAGGCGTCTGCCACTTTTTCAAGACCTTCGCTGCTCTTCTGGGATAAACTTTGGGAAAACATACTTTTATCTGTCAAAATATGTCCATTTTATTTTATTGAGGTGTCTAATGATAACTATATACCCTCAGGTTTCCATTGAGATTTTTAGTGTTGGATTTGGAGTAGTGGAAGGCTTTCAAAAGTCCTCTCCAAGGTTGGCACTATGTTTTTTATTGATGTTGCATTTCTGGGAAATATGACAACATAATGATTTTTTGTTTCAGAAATCGATTCTATGATCCATGTTGGCTCCTACCTGGACACTTTCCCACCCTTACTGTACCATTTTGGAGTTTAAAACATAGTTCAACTGTAGTGATTATGAAGCTAGCTCAAAAACATGAAAAATAGGCTAAGGAAAGCCCTAAAGAAGCCAAAGAGGAGAGATAGACTTGATCTCTTGGATGATGCATCATTGATTTTGTAAACCCATGACACAAGGAGTCCTAGAAACAAATTGCAAGGAATTTTGACAATTTTTGGTATTTTGACAGTTTTGATGTACAGAAGCGCAGTGTGGCCATGCTGCGCTTTATCTCAGACGATCTAAATGATGAAAAAGTTACATGATTGTATAGGTATTGAGTTGTACTTCACATGTATATAATCTGTTGGCAATTTCAGATCACAATGTTGAAGAAAAATCCAAAAAACATGATAAAAAACAGGTCTCTGACACTTTTTCAAGACCTTCGCTACTCTTCTGGGAGTAACTTTGGGGAAAAAAAAAATCTTGGTCAAAATGTGTCCATTTGATTTTATTGAGGTGTCTAATGACAGCTAGATACCCTCAGGTTTCCAATGATCCTTTCAGAGCTGTATTTGGAGTAGTGTAAGGCTTTGAAAAGTCCTCTCCAAGGTTGGCGTTGCGTTTTTTATTGATGCTGCATTTATGGGGAATATGACAACATAGTGCTTTTTTGTTTCAGACATCGATTCTCGGATCTATGTTGGCTCATACGTGGACACTTTCCCACCCTTATTGTACCCTTTTCATTTTTTTATTTAACTTCAAAAATGTAAAAACAAAACAATATATTTATGTATGCATGTATGTATTCATCTTGACTTTTAATTTGACATCTTTTTGGGTCAAATTTGATGTT
>SNQJ01S0036518.1:54594-68329 GCA_010110895.2 Picea sitchensis
CTTTGCAGAGATGAACTTTTTTTGAACTTCATTGTTCCATGAATTTGAACATGAACACAAACTAGGTTACTTAGCATCCAAGAAACATCTTGAGAGCATTCCCTAGGGGTCTCATACTAGTTTATGTACCAGAAAGGTTTTGTAGTAAGGAAGCTACGGGGTCTAGGTTTTGGTAGCATAAGAGTATGTTGAAGGGGATGTTCTTGCCCTGTAGCTAGAATATTTGATTGTTTTGTTTACGTTTTGTGTGATACTTTATGATCGACTTATATGCTTTTGTACATGTTGTCATGATTATATAGTTATCTGGCAATTGTTATGAATTCAAAGTTGTGCAACTTCAATTAGAAGCCATAATTGAATCCAATATCGACATTGATGTATAATGAAATGACATGAAGTTGTGATAGTGTGCCCATCATGGGAATTTGTGTATTGTATTGGTGTAGTTTTAAATGAAGTTAATGTACTACTTGATCATGGGGTTAGCCACTTGATTGATCCTACATGTTATGCTCATTTGGATGATATATGGAATAGCCAGTGATAATTGTTGGGGAATATGTTGATTGAAAATGACAAAGAACTTATCATTTACCTGTAGGCTGTAAATGACATAGATTGATTTCGATGTGGTCTTTGTAGGGTTCACTTGATCGAATTTCAACCATAATTGTGTGTATAGTAGTATTAAATAATTATAACAAATCATTCTAATGCTGGCTTTGGATCAATTTGTATATAAGATTAAATATTGTCAATGATGGGGAAGTATAAAAAATTGCTAATGGGATATTGAATGTTGAATGTCGAATTTCTCTTATTGATTTTTTGTTGAATGTTCAATTCTTTGGTCTGTAGTATAACCTCTTAATTGTATCTTTCTCTGCCCATAACGTGATCTTTCTTCCTGTGTCAGATTTTCACATTGCCAAAGGACACATTGGTGTTTCCTGCTCATTACTACAAGGGATAGACAGGTAAATGCTGAATTTCTACGAGGGAAAATGTAACATCATCCTTTTGAGGTCCCATATTTGACCTCCAACATTTTTCTTTTCTTTTTGGCATGTATTGTCACTTCTTCTCTTTGTTGGATTTAATTGTAGGACTTTTCTATGTTTCTGTCATGGTCATTGTTGGCTTCCTTCAAATTTTGATGGAGATGGCTATACTAAATAAGATATACAAATAAACCAAGTAGCTACTACCATCACTGGTAATTTCTTAACAAGTCACATTGCCCAATCACATTGATATGTGTGGAAGCATATTAAAATGTAATGTGACTTAAATTATTAATTGTGAAAACAAAACCAAAAAAACAAAAAACGAGACAACAAAACCAAAATAATTGAACCCAACATAATTCTAGATGTGATTGAATTATACAATTCTAGTTTTGTTACAATGGAGTTACAAAAGACAAACAATGTTCATTTGCAATAACAAAATTAGAATTGCTTCTCTATGAAGGGAAGACAATTCAATTTTAGTCCAGTAATACAAGTATCTCTGTTTACAAAATGACATGCAGGTCACAACCTGATAAACACTACAATATGGCCATGCAATATCATAATTGAATATATCCATAAAGTGAAACATTAGAATTACATAAACCCAAACAACTGAATGCATGGCCAAGTCTCTGAAGATTTGATGCATTTACAACCAATTAAGATATGGGAAAATATGGATTTTTGGACATAATGAATCCTGAAGCATCTGGAAGATGGATTTATGGATTTTTGGGGGTCAAATGTCCATGTTTTACCTGGTGACATGTACAAGAGTTGGGTTAGTTTTGATACCAAAAAGAATATTTTTCTAGCTTGCCTTAAGTAATTATTTAACACACAAAATATAAGCTTCATTTTTCTAACTTGCAAAATTATTTGGAAGAGAATACACTTATAGGAAAATTGAATGTCGCGTGGAATTTCCCATTGATAGAGGGTCACATCTTCAAAAAAAAATATGAAAATGAGACTTTAAAAACAATAAATTATTAAATTAAGAGGGTAGAAAAGTTAACATACAGATTACATACCTAGCACTTGTCCCAACTCTACCTTCAGAAACATCAGATATCTTACGTTTTCTATTTTTATCTATTGTTCTTATCACTATACTAAGCTTAGTTGTTTCTGGAAGGTGTTTTTCCTTCTTAAATCCATCTATTTTACGCATATAAAATGCTTGACCCATTTGCACAAGAACATCTGAATGATTGGAACCCCCTCCTTTCTGTGTGCATCTATGGTAAATGGTACGAGCTAGCTTATGTGATTTATCCATACCCTGTGTACCCCAAATGGCCAAGCTTCCATATTTTCTTGCAAACCATGGTCCATGTGCAAATAATTGATGCTACAAACATTGGCATCAATCTATCTTAGAATACCAAACAAATGTACGAAATGAAGTTAATTTACAATAAATTATGTATAGTAAAGAAACGTACAAAGGAAAGTACTAGTGAGATGAAAATTAATATGCATACCATATAATGTGTCATATGGTTGTCTCTCCAAGCTTCTATCATTGCTCTTATGAAGTCTGTAATAGCTTCTTGAAAGGTTATTGCATCACCTTCCATGAAATTTTCCTTATCCATTAGTAGAAAAAAAGATGAAAGTGACCTCCAAGCACATTTCTTCTTTCTAGTTGATTCACGCCCTTCACTAGTGAAATTATCTTCTGCATCAATTAATTCTTCATACAATCCCCAACATCGATGTCCACATTTGTTTTCAAGAAAATGACGTGCCTTGACACCTAGCATTGATGGTTTTGCTAAAAGATTTCCTCATGTACCTAACCTATTAATATCTTTTTCAATTTTAACATGTCCACCGTGCAAACCTGCTTTTGAAAGGGTGTGTTCAATTGCCTCAATTGACTTTTTACTTTCATCCTGTGGGGTTTTGTTCCATGCAAAAAAAATAGATAAATACACCATCTTATCAACAATTCTCACAAATGCATGCAAAGTGCACATGTGCACCCTAATCAATGGTATAGGAAGCATTGCATCTAGATTTGGATCAAGTTGATCATGGTTGGGAGGAAGGTTTTGATGATAGCTCAAAATACCACCATTCCAAATTCGATCTTTTTGTTTTTTATTCATGCAATATAAGCAACTATGCATTGCATTTGCACTATGAGAAATGTTGTACATACACTTAAGAGTTTTTAAATCAATTGCAAGGTGCCATTCCACAAAATGTGAA
The DNA here is from genome assembly GCA_010110895.2 of Picea sitchensis. Taxonomy (NCBI): domain Eukaryota; kingdom Viridiplantae; phylum Streptophyta; class Pinopsida; order Pinales; family Pinaceae; genus Picea; species Picea sitchensis. Next base: position 57,834 of record SNQJ01S0036518.1, read on the forward strand.
CCATATCCTTCCACATATAATTTTTTCCCTGCATCATGTGAAGACATAATTGATGGTAAAAATGTTTTTCTGAAAATAAATTTCAAAGACTCATGGGACTCCTTGTTGACACAAAAAATTCCCAACCAAAAAAGGTGATCTTTAGATTGAACTTGAAAATATTTATCACTTGTCTTATGAAGGTTTGGATATAATGCACAATTCATTAATGTGATTGAAACTCTTTCATATTTTTCATTGTTGATTAACTCCATCTCATCCAATTTTAGGACAACAATCAATTTCCCACATGCCTCCTCAATAGAGATGTCATAGTACCTCACCATAAGTTGTAATACCCGCTCTAGGTCATACCACAAGTTTTACTTTTATTCTTACTTGCAACTTCATGCACTGCTTCTAATTGATATGCATCTCCCAAATAATCAAGAATTTTTTTATTTTGTAGTCCACGCTCTTTTTGCACATGAAAAGGGCGAGGAACCAAAATCTTCTTAATTCTGACATTCAACATTCCCTCTCTCAGAACTTTAAAAAGACTTGCATATGATTCCCTGCTGATCCCTCTATCGTCACAAACTCCTTGAACATCCTTTACATCAATTGTTAAGTTTTCAATGAATTGGTTAACTACTTTTTTCCTCAAAGCATCAAATTCTGGTTGTTTGAGCATTGATTTAATGTCACTTTTCTTCAACACATTTTTGCACAAATCCACAATATCAGTACAACTTGGATCTAATATGGAATTCACCCAAAACACCCTTTTTTATAGGCACCTCCCATCTTTATCATACATTATAATGGTTTCAACTCTTTTGATCTATTCCTCAACCCCACTGGAGTTTCCTTTAAGGAAGAGAGTCTCTTTTGGAGATGATAGATATATTTTTTCAACATTTCAATTTCTTTTGTTGAGTTGGATTTCACTTGAAGCAGTTCATCCACATGTATTTGATTCAACATTTCTATTATTTGGTTCAATCTTATGATTTCATGATACTGAACCATATTTGAGTGATGGAGATGATTTAATTTGACACTAAGATCTTGGATTTTTTGTTCAAGAGAAATCTGGTTACCATCCAAATTTTTACAGTATCCTAGAAGACCATTGTTTCCATGGCATACAAACCAGCATAGTCCTGTTATTGTTTTGAAATCGGGATGAGATTTGGACACAGGGTCAATCGGATAAAGTTCTCCTTTCACCCAAAGATCTAAATTTTTAGCTCCATATTTCCTTAATGCACTGTAGTCAATGTTAGGAATTGATTTCTGATTTTGTTTATGGATCGGTGCCATATCCTGACTTAAATTTATGTGGGTAACATGGTGATAGTTTCTTACACCATTTTCATCTGTTGAAGAGTCCTGAAAACAACCAATATTATGAAAAACAAAACATACTAGAAAATCCCACAATGAGAAAATCAACTTGCAGAAGAAATAATTTCGAAGATCTTCTAAGATAAAGACAACTTTTCAAATATTGAGGCATACCTCAAAACTATCAGGCATCTTGTAGAATATTGTAAATTCAGCTAAGCATGTATGTTTGCATCTGAAGACAATATAGATTAAAAACCAGTGATTAGAATATAAGAAACCAATATTATAACAATAGAGAATCTAAATGAATAAATGACATGTATCCCACTTGGGTTTATTCTCCCTCTAATATGAAAATTTTCTAATTAATTAGATATATTTATTCACAACAATCAATAGACTTCTAAGTTTTTGTCATTAGAACAAAAATATAATCACCAACAAGAGTAATAGATGGATTTGTCAATGAAGCATAGAGTATGAAAGGTCCCCTTTCACATTTGTCTTCTACATTGTGAACCCAATCCCTTCATCTCCTTACACCTACTTGAGAAATATCTAAAGTATCTCACCGCAGTTTTTGTAAAATCCAACACTAAAACTGCCATTTTTTGCAAATTTAGGGGATATCCAAAAAAGGAATACAATTGTTTATTGTAGAAAAAAAAATCGGTGCACTGAATTTAAAATTTAATCTTATCAGAATCTGGTAGGGCACCAACTTTTAACACATCTGGTAGGGGATGAACGCATCCTTTAATTCTATTAACTCGAATAGGATACTGACTTGTTTATTCTCTTATGTTGATATGTTCAGACTGGATTACAACCTTTAGCTATGAGGACAATGGCAACTTTCATAGTGTCTCAGAGGTCATTGGACACACTTGTTCTTGAACCAGCTAACAAGAAGGGATCTCTCAAAAATAATGGACTAGTCGGTGCTCAGAAGCCATCTAATGTTAAATCTGGCCAAAATAATAAAATCAAAGAAGCTCCATTGACATCACTAGAATGTGGTGCTGAAAATATTTCCATTTCCAAAAGACCCCAAAAACCAACTGAAGCACTACCTATTGAAGATAGGACTGCAAGTTATAAATTGTTTGGGCAATAACTATTTTCCTCATAAGATACTTGTACGTCACCTGAAATGGTAAGACTACATGCAAACATATTTATCTATTTATTTAACACAACTTTTATTTTTGTTGACTGAAATGTGATTCTAATTGTTTTATTCTCTTGTGTTGATATGTTCAGACTGGACTACAACCTTTATCTACAAGGATGATTCCACCTTTGATGGTGCCTCAGGTTTTATTGGTCACACCTGTCGTCAAGCCAGCCATCAAGAAGAGGAAAAATAATGGGCTAGTCAGTGCCGAGAAGCCATCTAAAGTTAAAGAAATCCAAAGGAAGAAAACCAAAGACAACCCACAAAATCCCAATTCCCACAAAGGAAAGGGGTGTGGGAATTTTTTGGGATCCAAGTATCTAGAAGAACGCCTAGAGAGGGACCGACAAACAAACTCATTACCATGTTCTCTAAGATGGAAACAACTTCAGTTCTGATGAATTGAAGACTCTGATCAACAATCTGTACTATACATTTGCAAGATGCACAAAGCCAGTATCTTTGGCTCAGCCAGTGTATTATGCAGATCTTGTAGCACATCAAGGGAGACTTTATCTTCAGATATTAACATTTACAACCTCTGAGACTTCATCCACTTCTTTCTCATCATTGTCCTCATATCATCTCAATTTTCCTAAACTTCATGATGGAGTCAAGAACGCCATGTTCTTTTGCTAATTAAGGTTTTGGTATTTCACTAAAAATTATTTATTGGGAATGGGTCTCTGCATGCCAAGGATGGCTCAAAGATGGCTATTTTGATTGCTATTTGCTAAAAATAGATGGGAAATCTCTTCTTGTTGTTGGAGCAGAAAATGCAGTGCATTATCCTCATTCACCAAACTCATCAAAAGTTTTTTTTGTTTAGAGTTGAAAAGATGTTCCAGTAACATTCTCAATACAGGCTAGGCATGATGTTGCATTTCATATTACTCAGGCTCCTTTTGATGGGGTGCCTACAAACCCTATGGAGATAACATGGATATTAGAGCAGAAAGACACTTAACCAAGTCTTCTATCAATTATATTATAAAAAGAAGGTGGATTCATATCTGGCATCTGGTCTTGAGAAAGAGTTTCCTGGTTTGGTTATTTTAGGCCTACAACAGGTTCTGCTTCCTCGACAGGAAGATCAATTAATAAAATTCAAGGAAGAGAATATTTCCAAGGGATTCTATGTTCCTTCTATGGCTTCTGCAGGAAGTAAATGGGGTATTGTTATGTCCCGAAATGCAGGTTTTAAAAATTAGGTTGAGAAGACATTAAGTGCACTAGATGGAGATTCAGGATGCCCATGCGAATTCTAATACATTCCATTTGTTAGTTCATATGGAATTGGAAGAAGACAAAGATGAAACTTGTGGACATGTAGAGATGGGAGTTTTCTTAACAGAAGTTGAGGAAGGTTTCCCAACTGTTATGAAGTCATATCCTAAGAACAAGAGAAGAAGCATGTTCCATTTTGCAAAACATGTTGAGTGTATTGTATAAATGGCATCCACTGATGAATTCTATGAGGTCGCAGCCCAGTTTGCTGAAGATTGGGTTCGGGTATCCTTTGAAATAAGGGTGAATAAGAAGAAAAGATGACAACATCCTCTACAACAAGTTTTATGAGGGAATTCAAGCATGACAACTTCAACATGCTAGCAGTAAACTGTATCCTCTTCTGCAAATGCTTTTTGCAATGATGGAAGTTTTGGCAGTTTAAAGTCAAAAGCAAGGATTTGATGACAAATTGACTATTTCCAGGCATCCTTCGAGAGTTTAGAGACAAGTGGTAGAGGATAAAACCAGGTTCGAAGTCTTGTTTTCCAGAAGTTGAAGATCATTGCAACTTTCAAGTGACAGTATCAACAGTTGATGGGAATTTATGGCATTCGGTTTTTAGCAACTAGATTCCAAATTTACAGGCATGAAATCAGCAGGTAGTTCCATATTTCAAGGAGTGTTCATCAGTGATTGAGTATGAATAGAAAATGGATTACATGTGGCAGTTATTTCCAACTAATTTCAGCATTCGAGAATGCTTTTCAGCCTGTTCCATATTTATTTCTTTTATTTTTAGTATGTAGAATAAAATTTGTTTCCTAGAACTTAGAGATAGTTATCCACCTATTTTTATATATTTGTTAAATTGTAAATGGAAACGGGAGCAGTCTCTCTAGATTGTATTTTTGAGAAATAGAGAGAATAGACGCGAGAGGTCTTTTGTAAAAGTTTCATGAAATATCAATGAAGCAGCAAGGTGATTGAAGTCTCTTTCTAAAAGACTTGTACTACTTTCTATGCAAAGATATGGACAATCCAATTTAGTCCTTGGTTAGTATGTAAATTTTCTATAGTTAGTTCATAGTCTTGTTCATTCATGAATGCATTGTAATTGCTATATGGTATATGGAAAATACTTGTTATGCTGAGAAGACTCTCTTAAGTGTTTTATGAGAGTTGTTACCATTACTGTATTCATTTTTTGTTTAATCAATTTGGAAAGGGATTTTCTGAGTTGGGTTAGTTCTTCGGTTTAAAGTGTCATCCCAAGGCTCGTCTTGTTTGAAGGATGAAACAATCAACCCTTCTCTATATATTCCATTCACAACCTCATCTTTGAAACAATTAAAAAATTGCTAGCCAATGATTCTATTGTCTCCATTTTCTACCCATAGACTGTTAGTTCGGGGTTATAGTTTTGTATGGAATCCATGCCCAATGGATTCACTACCTTCTTGATCAACTTTACCACTCTCTTAGTTTCTTAAAACCCAAGTAACCCAAATAAAATCCTATCATTTTAAGATGTGTTAGGCTTGCCCTTGAAGTAGTCTAACAACAACTTCTAGCGCTAACATAATGGAAACCTCAGTTCTTTCTATAAAACAAACAACTTTAAGGATATTAGTGGGAATGGTTGGCAATACTTACAAACAAGCACCTTATGTTTTAGCTTGTTTCAACAATTAAACCCATACTACATCTACATTAGGATTTATTTTATAGTATTTTTCATGGTACTTCAACATTTTCTAACTCGTAGCACTCTACCAGGGAGAAGTTAGCTTTCTTTCCAATTCAGTTCCCCTAAGATTGCCACATAAATCATTTAAATGATCATTCCTTGTGAATGCATCCTTCACGTCTCTTTCCTATACCATTCTTTCCAAAAACCCATAATCATATAAAGGATAACTAATGTTCTCGTGTTTGATGCTGACGATGCTGGAACTTCCAAAATTATTTACTCATGGAAGAGGAATGTCAAATCAACATTTTTTCTGACTCAAAAAACTTATTGGATTTCCTTCATTCTCCTCATGGTGTCTACAAAATAGAGATGAAGTACAAATTACACCAAACAAGAAAATAGATATGATGCTTGTCTCAAAGCTTCTCTCCTCAAAAAAATGTCCATTAAAATCTGAATGAAATGTATCTAGCAACAAACATCAATTAGAGTTGTAAAGGGTATATAGGGGTTACCCAATATTAACATGGAAGCTTTACCTAGGATTTTATTGGCAAGGGATCTTCAAACCAGTAACTACCTTTGGTGTTCTATTTGCAATTTTGTATAGGCCTATAAAATATTTACTCACTAGGTCAGGGTTCTTGTATTCTTTTGATCTTACAAGGATTACCATTTGTGTTTGTAAAACACTAATAGACCCATTTTCATCCACTTGATAGTTCAGTGATCATTGGGACATTCTCTTCCTATTCAAATGCTATTGCTTCCAACCATCGACTAGCAGTGGATCCCATTTTCCTCCCCTCACAAGAAGTCATTTTTCCTCTTAACAATACCAATGGTAGTCCACCATGCATGCAAACTTTAAAGGAAGCCATTAAAATGTAAATGGCCATTAGAAGCACCAAATATCAATAAGGTTGCAACACAGTTGATTAAATTTCATGGAAGCTATAAAAAAAAGAATAGAAATGACCGTTTAAATGTGGTTTAGCATTTTTCCATGCTAATCTAACTCTGTCATAGACCTATAGGAAATATTGTGCAGAGTAGCTTTTAGAGTAGTTGGATTCTCCAAAATAGTAGTAAAGGGATCTAATAATTCCAGAAGTTCATAAATTGTAGGTGGCTAAATGAAGGAATTAATATCATCCACAAAAAAAAAATCTTACTCCATTTGATCAAGATGATTGGCCTAGGGAATCAACTGGGCATTCTCACTCTAGGAAGATAACATACTCAATTTTCACATCTAATCAATGATATTAGTAAACCTTATTATTTATACATCATATGCTTTCAAGTGATCTTGTAAAAACAATAATGTTTTCTTCTTAAGGATACTTTTGGCATCAATGGACACCTCAGTTCTATCTATAATCTCAACAACTTTAAGGACATTAGTTGGAATGGTTGGATACATCCAAATGAGCACCTACTATTTGAGCTTGGTTCAACATTTCATCCCATAATTCATCTACATTAGCCTTTATTTTATAGTAGTTTTCATGGTACTTTAACATTTGCTAACTCATAGCACTCTCCAGGGAGAAGTAAGCTTGCTTTCCAACTCAGTTCCCCTAATATTGCCACATAAATCATTCAAATGATCATGCCTTGTGAATGTAGCCTTCACATCTATCGCATGTTGTAACTGAAAAAAATAGTTACTCATGGAAGAGGAATGTCAAATGAACATTTTTTCTGAGAGAACTAAGGTGTACATTATGATTCATCAAATTTATTTTTCTGATTCAGAACCGAGGTGTCCAGTAATGTGCTCTTCTTAAGGATACTTTTGGCTAATCTAAATCTATACATGAAAACACACACAATATTACACATAATACACCATACCACCATGGCTTTTTGTCTTGCTTACTGGTTATACAAAACATCCTCAAATCCCAAGTAGTTTCCCCCACCATCACTTAAAAATGAATTGTAATTTGCAAGTTCGATATCATTTTCCAAAGAAACAAAATAAACTGTGAAAGAACAATAACAAGCATACCTATAAGAATAAACATGCCATGTGTTTGAGAAAGCTATCAATCGTACCAAAGAATTTTGTACATAACAACCCTCTGAGTTGAAACCGGCCAAAAAACTGCTCGCTTTTTGAGTTGAAACTAGCCAACAACTGCTCTCTTCCAGTTGAACACTGAATAGAATGACCACCATGGAATGAAATGGGGTTCAAACGAAAGGTTAAATAAAAGTGAAAAATAATTTAAACCCACAAAAATTGATCATTTACCTCCAAAATCAGAAATTTGAGGGTTTCCATTTCGATCGCATTCGCGCCAATATTTGTCATCAATGGCCAAGAAACTAGATTTGGACGGAAATTTAGAGAGATCCAGTCAAAACCATGAAATTTGGATGGAGTTTTGGAGATATCCATTGGAACCCGTGGATTTTTTAAGAGAACTAGGGCCATCAATCCACGTTTGGCTGAATTCAAAAAATAAATGCCACGTTCGGCTAAATTCGAAAAATAAATGCATGATAAATTGAAAACATGACTGAACGGTTTCCAATGCAAATCTATTCATGCCCGTTTTTTCCAATTATGGCCGATAAGAGAAAGGTGAACAGTGCCGGATGAAGAGTGTGAATTTTTGTGAACAGTGGAGGATGAAGAGCGTAAATTTTTGTGAACAGTGGCAGATGAAAAGCGTGAATTTTTGTGAACAGTTGCAGATGAATCAGGGTTGAGAGGAGCCCTCATCGTTGGTTGTAACTTCCCCTGCATATTTCAATTAGTCTATGCATCTATGGATGCAACTACAACCTGTACTAACACATGCAACAACTCGTTGATATAATGAAATTTAATTCAATTCCTCCTCATAAATATTGATTCAATATTTAATATCAAATATATATTTAGCGTTTACTAACATATCCAAGAACACATCAAACCATTTAATGCCATTTAATTCATCCTCAAAAATATTGATTTAATATAAAATAGATATTTAGGGCAGGGAAACTTTGATAAAAGTAAAATAATTATGGGCAGCTTTGATAAAAGTAAAATATAGAATTAATATATTAAAAAAATGTCTACATGGCGTTATTTCTTAGGAGGGCCATTTTGAGTTGAAATTTCCTCTAATGTCCCAAGAACTCTTCTAAGTCCTTGTTCTAAGTGATTATTAGCTCTAGGACATCAAATTCATAGTGATTGCTTGCATGCATATTGTGGTATATAGAGCTAGGTATAAATTATTGTTTTGTAAATGTTTAGATGATGCATTAATGATGCTCTATTTTTTATGTTGTAAATGTGTATTAGAATGAGCTTTTTCAGCAGAGGCAGCCATGGTAGGAGAGGAAATAATAGAGGTAGAGGACTAGGTCCTTGGAAAATGGGTAATAAGAGGCTCTGATTCTCCATACATTTTGATGTTGATTCAGAAGAATTTAATCAGTTGCTGCAAATATGTTTCCTCAATTTGGCTGGACAACAAGCCTATAGATCTCCACTTATGCCCGAAAACCCTCGTCCAAGCATCGATATTCCAATTCCAAACCATGTTTAGTCTCCTTAGTCAGAAAAGGTATAAAATATAACTAAGGAGAACTCTCCCAGTGAGACAAGTCTCCCGAGGCATACCTTTTTTCAGAATAATCTATTGGCTAGAAGAAGGGTTAAAATCATGCCGAATAGATGTTCTTTATGGACCAATTTTAACGATTGTGAAAGGAACAAGGTCACTCAATGATATTTTCATATTTAGGGAGTCTAAACAGAGCTTAAATATGGACTCCGAGGGGGTTCCTTTTTCGTAATTAATCTCCAAGGCTTGAAAAAGAGATAAACCAAAACCAAGGAGAATGTTCCTTTTTCGAAAATTTCATTGCTCAGGCCCAAAAAGGGTTAAACTTATGCCTGAGAATACTCTTCTAGTGAACTGAAGTTCCTAGAGCATACCTTTATTTGTAAAATTATCCGTTCGGACCGAAAAAGAGGTAAACTACTGTCAGACAGATGTGCCTTCAAATTTGAGTTTGGCAAGCATGAAGGGAAACATGATCACTCGACAATATTTTCAATTTTTGAGAATCTGAAAAGGTCTTAAAGAAGAATCCAAGGGGGGCTTATTTTCCCAAGTAATCCAAATGAGATCAAAAGAATAAATAAACTCTCGTTGGATGTTTCTTTCAAAATTTAAGCGAGCTTGAAAGACAACAAACTATGATCATGGGGAGTCCCTCGGGTATAGGCCATAAAAATGGATGAAGAAGAAGATGAGGCTTCAACACAAAGTCATGGATGGACTAAAAGGGAATCCCATGCCTATGAAGTACTTCATCATGGGGACCAAATGGAAAACAAGGCTCTATCACTTAAAGTATGACACATTTATCAGCAAGGAAGGTTAGTGTCACAATTTAGTGGGGTTGATATTAAGGCCAAATGAACCAAGAAATGGATAATGAAGAAATGAAGTAGGGATAAACCTAACCTATATGCCAATTTTGAGGTCAATACCTATCAGAACGAACCGACATGATGAAAAAAATTCAAAGAAAAATGTTTCCAAGATCTTGCATATAAGGCCAATAACACTCATCAAGAAGTTAATAGATCCAATATAGATATAAACTTCTTAAAATAAGAGGTGCTACTGAATACAAAAATTGAAAACAAAAAACATGGACTATACAATATGTACAAGGTACCACAAATCCTTATGGTTCATGCATGGTAGTAGTTCAGGTAGAGCCCACTGCTAGGCTCTAACCAAGAGTCTCTTTGATAGTCAACCTAGAAAGTATCCCAAAAGGGAAGAAAAAATAAACCATGGTATGATTCTTACCACAATATAGAAACCATTGTGACGGCTTCAAGGATAGCCTCATTGTTACGAACCGCCTCGTTACGACAACCATTCTAGTGACAAACGCAAAAAAAAATTTGAAGTGTGTGAGTGCGTATGTATAAGGAAACAACCAGGATGAACATAAGAATATGACCAGGACGCACGATACGTAACCACATGCATGAATGAAGATCACACGACAAGTAAAACTGACTGCTAAAATATG
>SNQJ01S0036519.1:0-54583 GCA_010110895.2 Picea sitchensis
TGAGAGCATAGATCTGATGATATTCACAATCTATCTTGACAAAGAAAATCTCAAAGCCACTCCAACCAAGCTAATAATTCCAAGCCAACCAAAGCTAACAAGTTCAAGAACTAACTTTCTCCATGAGAAATCCTCTCCTTTTATAAGTTGAAGAGGATAAGGTGAGGAGGTTAGGATGATCCCACTAAATCATGAAAGCGAATAAGATCCAAACCATTAAGATGCCACCTCACCATAGAAGTTTCTCCTTCTAGAAGATTTGAGAAAACGCTTGTTTTTCCCACATGTAGGCATTCTCGCACCCTACCTATAGAGAAACCTGTGAACATATCGCACCCTAGCTATGGTGAAACCTGCGAGAATTAGGCATTCTCGCACCCTGCCTATATAGCAACCTGCGAACTTCCATTTTTATAGGGTTTTTACAAAGGAAAATGCAACTTCTTTTCTCAGGAAAAGTTCTTCTCCCTTCTCTCTTCAGGAACTCAGGCCACTGACCCTTCTGAAGGCAACAGATAGGTTTACGTCATTAACGGTCATAGGGATGACGAAAATAATGTGTAACACCTAGCCGAGAAACCACGATTGAAAAATTTGATGAGTATGGAACGGGGAAGCAGTTGGTCGGACTCGTGATATAAAAATATCAGTCGAAATCTGAACACGTGAATCCGCCAACCCGCACACTTAGAATTTTTTTGAAAAATGACTAAGTAACCAGAAAGGGAAAGTAGAGGGAAAAAAGAAAGGGGAGGGCAATTTTCAGAAGCAGGAATTGGTCTTAACAAATCCCCATTGATGGTATTAACAGTAACTATGAAGTGCATTAGACAGGTGAACATTCTCTTCAATCAAGGAATAGAGAAAGTGAGTCATGGTTATACTTTATAGGATGTGTTTTCATAAGAGAAGCATCGAAAAGCTACATTAAAATCAATTTTGGGATGTTCAAGTAAATTATTGTACTGTCAACTTCATCGTAAGTATAACAATGAAGAATTTTAATTTTAATTTTCTGTGGTTGATATCATAGTTCCATTGGACTTCACATAGCATATATCATTTTATTTCAAAATATTTCTAAAGATGAATTTTGGTAATTTCATCGATCAAGTAAAAGTTCTAAAATGAACTACATATTACATTTTCTTCACAGATCTTACATTAAAAGGAAAAGCATGTATTGTATATTCTTTAAGATCATAGAAAAACCGCTAAGATCCTGAATGTATCATCCAACCATAATTCAAGAATTGGGCCCATGAGAACCTTGAACTACAACATGAAAGCACATGAACAAAAGTCTGCCAAACACAAGACATGACAAAATTAGCGGAGATTGGGCATTGTATCCCATCTATAACCAAGTCCCCAAGTGGGAACCAAGAAATTTGTCGATTATTATATTACCATGAACCAAGATCACTATGAACATTTGCTTCTGATAGTACTATGAACCAAGATCACGTTGATCTAACTATGTGCTAACATTACTAGTTTTAGAAAAGAGTGTTAGCATTTAACTTAATGGAGTTCAAACAATGCCAAATTTGCAATATTATTGAAAATGCCTGATGGTTTCGTTCAGAGGAGAAAGACATTTTGACGGCTCAAAGGATGGACCTGATTTATTCACAGTTGGATACTTTGTATGAGGTCTATCCTCATGCTTCTCATTCCTGGACTGAACAATCTTATGCACTTCCAGTTCAATTTTCCATGGCACTGCAAAACTCTATTCATATCCTCATTGGGTAGCATGGACATATACAGATGAGATTGTTTCATTTCCTTTCAACGCTTGATATGATTTTTTTTTTTGGTTCAACCGATATGCAGTATGGGATTGTCTTCATTTAATCTAAATTTTCTGTGGATGTGAAAGTCGTGTAACATGTAGACACTGTTTTCCTTTTTCTATAGGTATACTTCATATGAAAATTCTTCTAACTTAGGAAGCACATCTTGTAACAGAGGTTGTCTAATTGTACAATGTACAATTGTGTTGCTGAGGGTTCAGATGACAGCGTTGAGGCAATGTCTATACATGTAAGGGAATTTTTTACTGCATCATAGGAAATCAATTGTGCCATCATTTATGAAAGCAGAGGCAGAAGCAGGAGAGTTGCATTTGGCACATACAGGTTCAAAGGGGGCCGAGTACACATTTGCTGCAAACAAAACACCCTCAACCTGTGCATGTGAGAATAGTAGTTAATATATTGAACAATATAATATACAACTGTACAACAAAAAATCTACAAAAAATTGTTCAAGGAAATTTTTATGAGAAAAGTGTGGATGGAATTGTAGACGTATACGCACAATAGTTGTTGAGCTAGTTAGTTTCTTGAGATCTTATACTATGTATGTTCGCAATTATGTTACAAATGTTTCTTGGGTTGTGCGAAATATCCTTTCTTTAACATATCTTTTATTTGTTATATGTTTGAAGAGCATAAGTGGAAATTCTCCTTTATGCAATGGTTGTTTCATTGAGAAAACCAAATTTGAATAGGTGTCGAACAATTGCAACTGCAACATGGAACAATGTAATAGTTTTGTAACATAACTGAGATATATGAACATGTGAAAGTAGAGGACAAAACTGGATATGGAGAACGATACCATTTCCTTGTTGTTGTCTGAATATCCATATTTTATATGGAGAATGTGTTGTGAGCCAACTTTTCTTGCGAGTGTGACAGTTGCACCAATGGTTTTGATTGGGTAAGTGTTGTTTCTCTGAGCAAGTTGGATGATTGTTGTGTCTGGTACAAAACAATATTCTGAACAAATCATGAGAATTTTTTCCACAATACTTTTTTCGTTGAGTGATATAATTCGATCACAATCACCACGGTCATATATTGTTTTCGACAATATATTAAAATTTGTAATGGATATCCCATTACCTGACAAGATATTTTCTGCATGTTTCTGAACAAGTTGTGTAGGGATAGTCAGTGTGGCTGTCATCATGGCTTCGTTGTTTGTCATGTCAGCATGCATAATGCATCTAGTTTTGTGTTCCTTTTCTAAGTAGGTGCTATACATTACCATTATGTCTCCGACGAACACTTGTCCAGTTCGGTGGTTGTTCAAGCCTTCTATCGATAATATATTGGGTGTTATAAGTTTAGACCTGGTGACATTTTTTGAACAGAAAAGGTAATGTGAATGGCAGTTTGCATCATTTTTTTGTTTTCTTTTTTTTTTGGCATAAATGTACAAGTAGACGCACAACTTGGATGAAGTGTGGATGTCAGAATTTTGTAACCATACCTCTTATTCTGCGAAGCTTGCACTATGTTGGGAAATTCACTTGTGCTCGTCGATACTTCTTGTGAACTGTAAAGCATGTGTTGTAGATGAAATCAACATATTTATCATGGCATAGATGAATAAATAGCTCAGGATATTTGTTTGGTAAACATAGAAAGAGAACAATGTATGAATCTTTACCTTTGGCCATGTCGTTTTTTTGATGTTTGCAATGATCGACTACTCATCCCCATGTCACTCGTCCAAATTTTTCTGATGCAAGCATGTGTACATGAACATGAGAAAGACTAAATAAGCATATGCATTCTATGTTGTTCATAATTATTCTAGATGTCACATACAAGCTCGAAGGAGATGGAATATGAAATAGGGTGTCAAGGGATACTCAGGAAACATGAGGACCCGATGGTCAAATTGTATGCGTCAGAAAGTTTGAGTGAAAAAATGTGTAACACGGAACAAGGCATGATGGGGGTGTTCGGCGGCCAATATGTATATTGCGGAACCCAAGAAGTTGTTTTCAATTCATGGAAGAATAGAAGCACAATATTGATCATGTAGCCCAGGAGTTCGGCTGCCAATTTGTATATCACAGAACTCTGGGTGTTGTTTGGAGGACACAGAACAATAGAAGTACAATTTTGAGCCCACCAACCCGAGAACCCGCGATCGAAAAAGTGGCTAAGTATGGAATGATGAAGCCGTCATTCGGACTTGTGATAAAGAAGCATGAGTATAAATGTGAACCCATGAGTTTTCCAACCCGCACACAAACATTTTTAGAAAAATGACTAAGTAAAGAAACCAGAAAGGGAAATTATAGGGAAACAAAAAGGGGAATTCAGTTAAGTATAGAAGAGATAAAAAAAAGGGAAAATAGAGAGTGGGAAAATAGAAAAGGGGAGGGAAATTTTCAGAAGCGGGAAGTCTCAACAAAGGCCCATTGTTTCCAAATCATCGTTTTCTAGTCCAATATTTTATCCGCCTACTTGTTTTGTGTTTTTAATTTACTATCACAATTAGTATTCCTTTTCGAAGATTGTACTTCAGCTTCCTCTGTTGTGGCATACAAGATTTCATCATCTTTTCCAACTAATAAGTTTCTTTCAATTTAGCAATGCAAAAAATACAATGGACATGAAGGTAAGTTGGTATGTAGAAAGACATGTAAAAAATAAATACAGTTCTATTTATTTCAATGTAGCGGCACATAAAATACAATTGACATGAAGATAAGTTATTATGTAGGAAGATACGTATTATCTACAGACAATAAATGAGGTGAAAAGCAGTAGAACAAATATACAGTTAATAAATGAAATACAAAACACTGGAATACGAAATAAGAGTAGAAGCATGCACCTTTGTATCTCCTCTTCTACATTTTTGGTTAAGAGTCCTTCGTCTTCTCCAGTTATTTTATTTGTTTCAATGTGGGAATGCACAAAATACAATGAACATGAATGTAAGATGGTATGTAAGGGAAAACAAGTAATATGTACATACAGTAAATGAGAATCGAAAGAATAGAATAAAAGATAGAGTTAGAAGCATGAACCTTTGTTTTATTGATCCATGGTTGTGGTTATATATATTTTTCCTGGCCAAAATATATTGCAAGACAAAAAATATTAAGAAGTTGGATGGTCCCAACTGAATGATTTGGGTTTGTGCAACAAAGTATCTATATATGCTTTGATACATGGAAATGTAATTTTGTAATATGCTTGATGTATATTTCATAATTCAAGTATAAGACAAATTGTATCATGGTCATACCAGTTTGTGTATAAGATAAAGAGGTTGTATTTTGATATGGGCACATTTCACCATATATAGTCAATAAGTGCGTTTTGTATATGTTTTATCTTAAACAAAAGAAAGCGGAGATTGTAATTGTACATGTAGTTTTCCAATTCTTTTGTTACGACACTATTTTGTAGCATGTCAACACTGAAGTCTCCTAGAATGAAAATGGTTTTGTTCAGATGTAAATGGTGTAATGCATTTGAAAAAACATTAATTATGTTAGCAATGTTTCACGTGAAGCGGCATAGAGATTGAATATTCCAATTTGCAATCCACGGAAAACTACTCTTTCTAGCACCATCTCAACATTTTTTCCTTCTACAAGAACATTTTGCAAAGGCATGTAGGTATGGTTTAGCATTTAGAGAAACAATTGGAGAAAAATTTAAGAGCAGGAGGGAAAGATATGCCAATTTTGTGCAATTTTGTTGTAGCTTAGCCACCGTTGTACCATACCTAGCCCTTCTACAACTACCTTTAGTTTTCTTCTACAAGAACATCCTGCAAACGCAACAAGCTTGACATCATAGTTTTCATGTGAAAGACATGGGTTTTCCTGAGAAAGCTGGGAATATCACCGAGGGCAAGGTGCGAAGTCTGAAGAATTCCTTATTCAATTGAGGCGTTAGATTTCCACTTCCTCACATATGACAAAGGACCGATATTTGTAATGCTAGAAAAAATGACAACCGGAGTTGTGCAGACGAAATTGGCATTCACATGGTGCAGATCCTAGGGAAAAAATCAGAGGAAAATTTAAGAGAAGGAGAAAATGATATGCCAACCTCTATGAAAAGTCTGCAGGATAAGAATGGTGAATAAATACTTAAACATTCTTACTTGCAAAATGCAAACAACGAACAATAAACAACGAATACGAATGAAAGTATGGTATTGAAACTTACTCGCCAATGATGAACGACAAAACCGTAGGCCCAATTGCAGGTGCAGGACTTGAACCATCCAAAGTGAAAAAAATATCTCCAACTACTGGTGCAGGACCCCAACCTTGCAATGTCGAAGAAAACAAAAGCAAGCAGCAAGAAACAAACTAATGAGCAAGCACAAAAAGGTCCAACTATAGGTGTAGGACCTCAACCCTTCAAAATTGAACTAAACAACAAGCAACAACCAACCAACCAGTGAAAAAGCAACAACCAATGAAACAATAAAGAATATATATATATATATATATATATATATATATATACATATATATATATATATATATATATATATATCTTCAATGATGACCAAATTGCATTGAAGCATGAAGAAATATGAAACATATGATGACCATTGCATAGAAGAAATATGAAACATATGATGACCATGTGAGTGGAAATACTTAAACATTCTTACTTTCAAACTGTAAACAATAAACAACAAAGAAAAAATACGAATGGAACTATGGTATCAAAACTTACTTGTCAGTGATGAATGACAAAATTGCAGGTCCAATTGTGGGTGCAAGACATGAACCCTGCAAAGTGAAAAAACATCTCCAACTACGGGTGTAGGACCCCAAACTTGCAAATTTGAAGAAACAAAAAGCAAGCAGCAAGCACCAACAGGTCCAACTGCAGGTGCAGGACCTCAACCTTCCAAAGTTGAACCAAACAACAAGAAGTAACAACTGACGAACCAACGAACTAGTGAAAAAGCAACAACCAATGAACCAGTAAACAATATATGTATCTTCCTTGATGACTAAATTTCATTCCAAGCATAGAAGAAGTATGAAACATATGATGGCTATGCAAGTGGTGGTGGACAAAAATATTGTCCAAATTAATTGCAACATTGTATGGAAAAATTCGAGGAAAAATGTATTGTGACAGACATATTTAAGTAAACATTTAAGGTTGTCAAGCCTATTTAAGGGCCTCACGCTATGTAAACATTTAAGTTGTCAGGTCTGTTTAAGGGCCTCGCAATATGTAAACATTTAAGTTGTTAGGCCTATTCTTAAAAAGAGTGTCAATGATCAAAACTTTTGGTATGTAAACATTTCAATAAAAATAGAAATAATAAAAACATTAAAAAAGAGCGTCGATGCTCAAAACTTTCGGTATGTAAATATTTCAATAAAAATAAAAAAATAAAAAAAGAGCGTCGATGATCAAAACTTTGGATATCTAAACATTTAAAACAATGGGAATAGCGAAGTTGGCAATAAGACTTCGATTCTATTCTCCAATGAGATGGTGACATATAAGGTTTTTTTAATTATATAAAAAATAATGTTTTTAGTCCTCTAGTTCGAACAATAGAGATGATGAAAAAAATTACATTCAAATGACATATTAATATGAAGTCAATGAATTATCGATCGTTATAGTCCCTCTATCCCTTCGACGGGGACTAATGAGAATTTTTTTTATTTTTAATTGTTTTTGTTTTATCTATACACAATAAAGATATTGAAATGGTTTATTCATCCTCTACAATATTTTTTAAAATATTAATATTTTTCAAAATACAACTTGTCAAACTTTAAATGGATTGCATATTTTCTTCATATTCAGGGTGAACAAGAATTTTTAGTTAAAATCAGAAATAGAGATCAACCACACAGTAATAGTGAGGCCACAAGGGCTTACATAAGTGAGACTACGCTCACACATTCTATTTTAATTTGATAATTTGCATACAAATTTATAGGCTAGGATAGCCCCTAACAACCTCCTAAATTTGTGGATCTGAAAACCACTCAAACACAAATCTAGCGTATAATAGAAATATGTTCTAACAATTGCCTAACTATGGCATTTAGCCATTATTCTCCAACACTCCCCCTTAATGGAGAAATGGATTTAATACAATAACAATACATAACATGCCTGTCGGTCTTAGTCTCAGCTAGGCTTACAAACATTACAAAGGACAATTCAAACATAACCTTAAAATTTGTTTCAACTCCTTGTATGAGTGAGTTTTTCTCTTCCTCCTTTTCCAGATTCTGAAACCTCTATGCATTTTCAATTTAAGTCTTCCTCTTTTGCTGAAAATTCCATGTTTCAACTTCTTATCCTTCATCTTTTTGTTGGTGTTTGTAATCAATCTGAAAATTATTTCAGATTTTCCATGCTTGTCCTCTTCAACTTTTTCTTTGAAGAACTATTTGTATGTGAACTGCTGCCACATACCATTCTCTGTTGTTTTCTCTTCACTATTGAGGTTTTGATCATCAGTTTTCTGCAACATAAGTTCATAAAATAACTTGATTTCTTTTGGGCTCCACTTAATAAAAATTTCTTCAATTTCAGTATCTTCTTCTCGAATATCCATTGGGTTTTCATCATAAATTGACTCAATTTTTGTATATGTAATGCAATTTTCTTCTTCCCTAATGACCATGTAGTCTTCATCATAATCTGGTTTGTTTATCCATTTTTCAATGAATTTAATCTCTACATCATAATCTATTGTTTGTGTGCATTCATCACAATATGGGTTTTCAATAAATTTTAATTCTTTATCAACATTATTTGACACTTTGACTGAGTGCAAGACTACATGTT
The DNA here is from genome assembly GCA_010110895.2 of Picea sitchensis. Taxonomy (NCBI): domain Eukaryota; kingdom Viridiplantae; phylum Streptophyta; class Pinopsida; order Pinales; family Pinaceae; genus Picea; species Picea sitchensis. Next base: position 8,619 of record SNQJ01S0036519.1, read on the forward strand.
CTTTATCTACAAATTCATCCTCCTCAATGAGGCCTTATTGTTCATCATATTATTTAGCAATAAATCATGTTGGATCTTCTTATTTAACTTCCACTTGGCTTATTGTTCCAAGTAAGGGTGCCTTTCCATTCAACAAATCATCAATAACACTTTTCTCTTTCATAATGTGTAGCCATTCTTCTTATGAACAATTTTCTTCATCAAAAAACATGTTCTCTTCATCATGTATTGTCTCAATGGTAGTTTCTTCACTACAATCACCATCATCCACATGTGACTGAGCACAATGGGATTCAACATCTTCACCATCAACTTCTGAAGTTTCCTCATAAGCAGATGCACTTTTTTCACTATATTTCATTTCTATAATATTCCATAACATTTCTGCATTGTCTATATGACCAAATTCATATAAATTAGGAGACAAAATACTTTTATCCAGTGATGAAATGATAAGATATAAGACTATTTTATCTTGTCTCTTATCATGGGAATTGACCAAACCATATTGAACAAATTGCCATAAATCTACTGAACCAAGTAATCCTTAATTTTAAATGCCCAAAGCTTAAAATTTTTACCTAAGAATGATGGCAGAACTGACATTAGTCTTTTCAATATTTTGTTGATTCCTTCATGTTCTTCATTGATCTGGTCTTTATCAGGTACAGGTTCCTCAACTACAACTCAAAACACTTCATATTCTTCTAGAAAATATACTGCCTTTGTGATGGGTTCTTCAACTAAAAGCACATATGAATCTTCCCATTGATTCTTTCTCCTCATTTGTTTCAAATCTCTCTGGAGTTGTTTAATTCTCCTTTGCTTACCCATGGGAGTATAAACCAACTATGCATCCTCCTTCTTCTCTATGTCATTATTGATTGATGAAGGAAAATTCAAATTTTCCTGCTTGTTTACTATCTAAGAATTGTGGACTCTTTGTCATAATAAAATTTTTATTTCTTCCTCTGGCATGTCACCAAATCCACACTATTCATGTTCACCATTTTCTCATTCCAAGATTTTATGATCAAATACTAAAATATCACCATGAGTGGGCATCATGTGCCATATACAAAATAAAACTGAGATTGTTGGTTCCAAGAGCAATGATTGCATAAACAAAAATGGAAAATTGCCTTTACACAAAGAATGTGTCAAAACCTCTCTTGCACGTCGGTAGCTCGCGGCTTCTCCACGCAGGCTTATCCTCCAGATGGGAAACTCCTCCAACAATGGCGGCATAAAACACATCAAGACACAACTCTTCAGGGCTCAGATCAACAGTGGACCCACCAGTCAATTATCCACGTTCCAATAATCACAATATTCTTCAAAAAAAACAACAAGCGACCCTCTCTAAGGATGCAAGCTACCCTTTGCATCTCCTCAAGAGGACAGGCGACCAGACTACAATACAAGTCTATGACTATGCTGATCCTCCTCTCAATTCGATTAGGAGAAAATATAATCAATCGATCCAATGGTTTCTTCAAATATCATCAATCACCTGCGTTGTATCCGCCCACGTGTTATCCACAACTTCTTTGAAATATTATTTGGAATATTATTGTCATGGACTTGCAGTTTCAGTTCCCGATGTGGGTTCTTCACCAAATCACAGGTGGGCACCTCACTAATGTCTCTGCCAATCTAACGTCGCAGAGAACTCTCCATTCCTTATCTCATATTTCATAGGTCTTTGAAATTTGGATATGTCCATACGCAGAGTGATCAAGCACAAAAAATTCCATATGCAGCCATACACCGCGCGCCAATGTTCGAAGAGATCTACCTCTGCACAACTGCTATATTCTTTCTGCGCTGCCTATGCACGACTTCTTACTAGAGATTTTTTTCCACGGGATGAACATTTATCCAATCATCCACACCACGGTCTTACAATGCATGTAGACTCTTTCCAACATCTTCTGCACTAGTTCGAAACTAGTCTTGTTTATTAAATCCTATTGTCCACACTGAATGCCCAACACTTAAACACGTCGATCTCTTGGAATTCACACGACTTTCTCACACCTCTGGCTCACACCTTCCTCTACACACATGACTCAACATTCAGCAACAACAATGACTCATTCAATAGCCATGACCCTCACAGCTCTCATAAATGACCCTCAGCTTTGATACCAACTTAAAAACATAAATAGAGATCAACCACACAATAACAACGAGGCCACAAGAGCTCACAGTAGTGAGGACTACGTTCACACATTCTATTTCAATTTGATAATTTTCATACAAATTTGTAGGCTAGAATAGCCCCTAACAACCTCCTAAATTTTTAATCGTAAAAGTTCTTTTTAATCTTCTGACTTGTCATCTTTATTTTTTTATTCTAGATTCTCCTTTATTTTGTCCTTTAAGATTTAATTTCTTCTAGTAAATTTTGATTAAGATACCTTAGGTAGGATCTTTCTTCCTTTTCTTCGGTTAATTTCTCTTTGAGACCTTGATTTTCTTGTTCCAACTTTTGAAAACACTGCTTCATCTCCTTAGACTTCATGATTTTTGCAAGTAGTTTTTGTTTATGATTTCTTAGGCAGGAAATCTCTTCATATTTTTCAATGATGATCTTGTCACATTCTTTCTGTTGATCTTGCAACTTTTGTATTGACTTTTGGTTATCTCGAAAAATCATCTTTGATATGTCCTTCAGGTCTTCTGATGATGGAGCTTCTGAAATCGACTTCATTGTAATGTTCTGTAATGTGATTTTCTTCTTCTTATAAGAAAATGTCAAAAACTTTGTCCTTGTGTTGAAAATAAAAGTACCCAATGTATCTACCGAAGTTGACCCTAGAATTATATCAAGATTGTCTTGATACATTGATACCACATTGAATTTACCTATGAATTTGTAATCACCAATAGATAGTGGTAGGTTCTTAATTTCATATTTCTAATCGGAAAGACACATGTCATTTTCAATTATATTTGGTTTTAAAACCATTAATTGGTTCTCTAGGTTAACATCAATGTAATTTTTCCTAGCGTTCGGGAAAATAGCGACGCTGATATTTTTTCCTTGAATAATCCCATTAACTTCTAATAAGGGATCCACATATTTTTTTTTAAGTATGAGGGAATCTTCCTTGTTTTTCCTTATTAGACTCAATTTCGCTCATTTTTCTTTTCTCGATAATTTACGATAAATGATATCTTGAGTAACCTTCTTTTATTTTCAAATTATCCCTCTATCGTAATGAAAATTAATTAACCCTTTTTTTTTTAATTCAAAACTTCTATTTTTATACTCTTCTTGCTTTTCACCTTGTACAATTCCCATATATATATATATATATATATATATATATATATATATGGGATCAAGTATGAATGCCTTGGTTTCACTTTAATATTTTAGAATTAATAACTTTAATAACCCTATTATAACTTTTGAGAATTACTAGCTTTAAAAATCCTCTTATAACTTTATAACTTTAGGAAATAATTCGAATTACTTCTAATCCTTTGAAATATGTTGTAATCAATATATCTCCTCGACTTGGTGGAAGAGCTGCAATTTAAGGGTACAATGAAAGTCAACCGTCACCTTCTTTATAGGAAAACTCAATTTAATAGATATGTTGTAACTCAATGGTGGTGAGTGTGTTGTTTTCCTTTCGATTGATACAACCCACAACTTTGCAGATTAACGAAACGATGGTTAAGTTGTTAACTACTGGTGGCTACGTTTTAATAATTAAACCCATAGAAAATTTACGACAGGTGGCAGAAGTGACAACAGATTGGTAGGGTGTGTTAAAGAATTTGTACAACAATTGATTATGTTGTCGGCCCCTCACACAATAGTGATACTTCGAGGAAGATTTTTCCATACAAATATGAATTTCTTGAAACATCTATCTGATTATGTTTGGAAAAATTCACAATGGTATTGCCACCGAAGTTTTAAATAGAAATTTTGAGTTTAAAATAGCCAAAAACCAGGTTCTTCTTCCTTTTGGTCGAGAGATGATACCCACAATTTCAATTTTCACCTTTTGACTTGGTCAATTATTTTGGAGCTATAATGAATCAATTTTTTATACGTATGTTTCTATTGGGCGACTGGTTTTAAGATATGGGCTTTAATTCGAACTCCTATCTCTATCTTTGACTTGTTTATTTTCACCCAATATTGAATTTATTATTACATTTTTTTGATTTCTAGTTTCCTTTGAATTCTGCAGGGAACCTTAAATTAGTGGATGTAAATGATATTACATGTCTTCTAAATTTGATATCCGTAGTTCTAAATCCTTTATCGACTTGTTTATGTTCCTTCTTTAGTCTTTGAGAGTAGTGGAATTTTCTATTTTTATTTTCTAGGTTGATAATGGCCAACGACTTGATTGTAGTCAATGACCTTGAATAGGAGAGACTCCAAGAAAATTTGAGAGTGGCTAAAAGCCTTTGTCAGATAAAGCTTGGAAAATATGGCCAAAGGCTAGGATCAGACTTGCTTTGATACCAAATGAGACGAATAAAGTTTGTCACACACAAATAATCCAAAATATTTGGAATATAGTAATCAAATCCATATATATATATATATATATATATAAGAATGAATGGGCAGATGATTACAAATGAGAACGAGGGCCCATTTATATACCCATGCAGAGGTGCCCTTAACCAAAAGTCATGTACTTTAAGACACGTGCTTTCATTATTAATAATTATTATTTATTAATTATCATTTTAATTATTATATTATTAATATCTATTTTATATGTATATGTATGTTCATAACAAAGAAATACATGAATTAACAGACAATTGACACTTATATTTGATTAAAATAACACCAACTTCATGTGTACCTTCCATATTCATCCCATCCTTAGACCACACTATGCATATCTATCAGCAGTGGGTCACCCCTAAGCTAGGGATAAAATCCACCTAGATAAAGGATTCCTAACCAGGATAAGGTATCTCAGACAGCAGGAAACTTAGTCACAGGTGCCAACTTGAACTAATATCCTACAGTCCCTCATTCCCCACATGCCTGTCCCACCCCAGTTAGTGTTCCCCTTCTCTACTTAATAGTCCCTTGGCTTCCCCACTTCCTTTCCGAGGCTTCATCAACAGGGTATAGTGACTAAAAGACATAAAATATTCTATTCTACCAAAAATCAAACACAACCTTATGATAATTAAGGGAAGAGAAAGAATATAGAAATGTGTACCTTATGTCCCTACGACTAATGCTGATGCCTTCTGATTGTTTTTTGTTCCCAGATTGTAGGTCTTCTCCTAAAGGTAGCCTAAAACAATGTTGCAGAACAAAGTATGAAAACATATGCTTAATTATCACGATTATCTAAAGAGTTAGTTATTCATGAAAGTATTCATAAACACAAATGCATAGACATAAATATATAGGACAAGAGCTATCTTCTTTTATTAACAAATTGGAAGTTACAACCTGAATTTCGCTAGCACCACTCCACAAACCTCGCTTGGGTTCCTCTACTTTGTCTCCAAGTGCACTATTCCCAATACTATCCTCACCACCAACAATACAATATAAGGGAAAGAGATGGATGGTATAACGAGGATGGATGGAAGAGAATGTTGAGGATGAAACTCAAAGCTGAATGCAGAAGGCTTGGAATACAAGGGAGAAAATTTTGGATGAGTTCTCTTGCGTCTAGTTTTATGATTCCAAATGACCCCCCTAGGGCCCTATTTATATGATCAAATTATGGTTAATTCATTTCTAGAAGGGATATAGGAGGTAATATGGTTGCAAAACCTAATATAGCACGTAAACTCCATGGGAAAGAGTGGATTTTATTATTTTATTATTATCAATTTTTAGAGTACATGCGTGCTTTCAGTTATGCAACAAGCATATATACACGGGATTTCAAGCATGCAACTAGCATATGTATGTGCTCTGCCTATGAAACAATGAGCGTATACCATACAATTTTTTTTTTTTTAGAAGAACTCCATCAAAAAGGGTTGGAAGATGTATGAATGAGTAGGCAAACATTCAAGATGCATAGTAGTGGCATTTTGAGTTATAACTTATGCCCCCTAATGTGTGAGGTCAGAAGAGAAACTGATGGTCGAAATACATTACAACATATTTAATAAAGTAGGAAAGCATTGGAGTCGAGTAAACCCAAGCGAGTATCTATGAGTGGATCATCTGTAATAAAGTAATAATAATCACCAAGGCATGCATTCCCATGCTCGTGATAAAATAAGCATGGTTTCAAATAAAGTACTCTGTAGATCCATGTCATATATATAGTAATCATGGCTACATGCCCAATGTGTATGCCAATATAAAGTGTAGACACGAATAATAGACAATGGATCTACATCTCAAAATCATCAGAATATATACAATTTCATAGGAATATTTAGGAGGAATTAATGCCTATGGCTGGAAATGATAACTTCATAACTCATGAAAAAGATTCAAGATCTTCAAAACTCAGGTAGGATTATAATAGGAGTATAAGACTGACTACTCTAAGGTCTTCGACATGATGTCATGGAAAGACTGGAGAACCTCGATCATTAGGCACAAAACTTCATTTATTATGAATGTGAACTTGACAAGACTCTCAGGATGGCCGACTCATGAAGGTCAAGATACTTATCGAAGAATGACCAACTTAGTTTGCAAGAATTCCCATTGGACAATAGCACTATATATGAAAATACTTAGGCATCATGTTATTGACATAATTCTATGGAACAAGAGGCACCACAAAATCTCCATGTGTTTGGAAGAGTAACCAAATAGAGGAGGACACAAATATATGTAACAAGAACAACTACCTAAGGCCATACTAGATCCCAATTATTGAAGAACAAACATAAGGATTTGCTCTATCCAAGGGTGACTAGACTGCTACCAACAAAAGATAATATTTCCCCGTCCCCTATTTTTGGAATATTTGATTTTTTTTTTCTTTTTTACGTATTCAACGAGCTTGAAAAAGAATAAAATAATGCTATGTTACAAAGGAGGAACGCGTGTCATGGGAAAGAAAATTGGTTCCCAGAAAATGAAACATATTGATTCTCAGTGCAAGGAGACATGTGCGGGATAAGGATACTCGGGAAAATTCCTCCATGGGTCAAGGTGTCAGATTGCAAGGGAAAAAAATGTTCCAAGGCGTGCACCTAAGGAATGATATAAAGGTTTAGTAATAGAAACATTAAGCCAAAATTAGGCCAAATATGTAAGAATGAGACATGCGATGCAATTACATCATGAAAAAACAAGACTCCTTCCATGCAAAGTTTTACGAGCCCAGAGAAGGTAAGTTTGGTGTTTTTTCACTTTTAGAGAGTATGAAAAACACTAAAAGAAGACTCCAAAGTGATATTTTTCATAAGTTTAGTCTCCAGGGCCCGAAAAAGAATAAAATCATACCAAGGAGAACTCTCCTGGTCAGTTGGGCCGTAGTATTCCTTTTTCTTACTTAGTCCAGTCAGTCCGGAAAATGGTTAAACTTATACTGAAATGACGTCTCTTCAAAACCATTTTAACGAGTGCGACCGAGACAATATCACTCGGCTATATTTTCAATTTTAAGGAGTCTGAAAAGAGATTAACTATGGACTCACCTCATTTTCACAAGTTAGTCCCCTAATCTTGAAAAAATATAAAACATAACTTATGAGAACTCTCCCAGCGAGACATATCTCTCGAGGCATACCTTTTTCCTAGGTAATATATTGGCTGGAAAAACTTGTTCGAAATAGATATTCCTTCTGAATCAATTAACGAGTATGAAAGGAACAAGGTCACTCGATGACATTTTATTGTTTAGGGAGTCTGAAAAGGGCTTAAAGAAGACTCTATGGGGTTCCTTTTTTTAAAAATAATCTCCAATGCCCAAAAAAGAGATAAACCAAAACCAGGGAGAATGGCCCCTTTTCATAAATTTAGTCCTTCAAACCCCAAAAAGGGTTAATTTTACACTTGAGAATACTCTCCGAGTGAACTGTAGGTCCTAGGGATTACCTTTTTCGTAAAATTATCTATTCGGATTGAAAAAGGGGTAAACTATGCCCAGACATATGTGCCTTCAAATTTCACTTTGAGGAGCGTGAAGGGAAACAAGATCGCTCAACAATATTTTCAATTTTAGAGAGTCTAGAAATAGATTAAAGAAGATTCAAGGGGGGCTCTTTCTCTTAAGTAATCTAAATGGGATGAAAAGGATAAATAATTCTAATTAGATGTCGCTTTCAAATTTTAAGTGAGGTTGAAAGACAACAAACCATGATCTTAGGGAGTCCCTCGGGTGCAGGCCATAAAAAGTTGAAGAAGAAGAGTGAGGATGCAACACAAAATCATGGCGGGACTAAAAGGACTCCCAAGCCTATAGGAAACTCACAACATGGACTCAAAAATGAAAAACAAGGATCTACCTAGGGAATCCATGGTGGGAAAGGATTCTACCACCTAATAAAGACACTTCTAAACAATCATAGAAGGTTTTGTGTCGCACTTCGGTGGGGTTGATCCTATGGAAAAGTAGAAAACTTCAATAAAAAGAAAAATTCAAGGCAGTGAGAACCTATCCTAAATGAAAATAGTGAAATCACAACTTCACCACGATATCATATAAGTAATACCCATTCATCAACCAATAACAAATCCAAAGGAACAAGAAGTTTAAAGGACCAAAAGATTACCAAGAAGAATCATAACATCCATCTAGCGACAAAAAGAGAAGAAATTAGGGTCAAACTAGGTAAAAAATGGGTCAAAAATCTATAAATAGAAATAAAAAGGGGGATTTTTACCATTGCACTTTGAAAATTGCCAAAAATAACCAAAACCCTCTTCCTTCAAATCGACATTTGGAGAGCATCGATGGACCAAATCAACTCATTCTTGGGCCAAGTAAGTAATTTTTCCATTTTCTTGCCATCTCATCCATTCATTTCAAATTTTAGATGGATTTGGGGGCCATGCACTCCAAAATTTATCTTGACTGTGCGTGTACATGCACTTTTCACAGTCAGTGCACGTATGTACGCTGGTTGAGATACTCTCAACAAGCATACATATGCGACTAATACCAAAAAATGGCGTGTACATGCTCAAAAATTTTGAAAAAGAGAAGCACTAACTCCCAAAATGTTGACATGACTCAGGATGTATGTTCATTGGAGGGAAAGAGAACAAGAAGAGGTTAATCAAATGGTCGAGGAAAACCTATTAGCGGTGGAAACATTGCGGGTTATGGAAATATGTCCCCTTATGAGAGTGCAACCGTGACTGCTAAACCATATGGTAAAGTACTAGAATCCAGATGCAGAGGTTTTCATGATAAAGGGTCAATCACTAACACCCACCACTAAAGCCTTTACTTCTTGATCGATCTCTCTAGGAGGGGTGAACCGGTAAACTTGGATGCATTCTCTCCTGGATCATATCACATAGCCCACTACATAGATATGTATTGTGAGGCCAACACAAAGAAGGTGGGGTGTCAAGTGCCGATACAAAATATAGAAAATATGATTTTGAGGGTGGTGCTATACATGATTGGGTGGAGGATAGGGTCCGCTGCTCTATACCAGGCTTCACGATCTCAAATGAATTGCATAGTGCAATGTTTGAAGCCAGTTATATTCAATTGGAACACCACTATTCTCAATTTCATGAAAATTCAGCTGACAGAGTGCAAGTTGAGACAGAGGAGGAACTTTGGATTTGAAATAGTGTTGTGTGCATTCTTCTTTGAAAGAGTGCCAAGGATGAGTCCAAGGGAGGGTGTGCAGGGGAACATACCTTCCTTTCAAACACTGTACCAATGGGATACTTTGATGCCTTTCTAGAGATGAGGAGGAGTACGCGAGGTCTATGATGACACGTTCTTTGACTAGTGGAAACACCAAATTCCATCCATCAAGGACTACCCATATGAAGGTATCAGTTTCTTGAGGGACTCAGACGTGCCTATGCCTCCTGGTGTAGCACGTGGAGACATAGGTACTCACTCATACTTTTTAGATTTTTTAATTGTTTAATTTTTTAATTTTATAAAAGAAAACAAAATATGTTTTTGGTAATGTCACAATACTAACTTAAAACCTATTACCTACATATGTGAGGCTAGTGTGTTCAGTGGACTTTCCTCATACTCAACGTCGTACATGAGAGAAGATCCAACAAGGAGGAGTCATAGCAGAGGCAGTTCCATTATCAACAGATTCTGAAAGATTCCCGAGGCAGGTAGAGAGGAACATGACATCCCTCACCCGTGGTGTGTTGGATAAATTTATATTTTCGATACACTAGTTCAGTGGGAGTTAACTGACTAGTTCTATTTTAGACTTTCTAATTTTAGACCATCACTATTATGCATGCATTCCTAAGATAGGATGCCATTGCCTATATGAATGGATATCACTCACTCATTGAATATATCATAATATACATTGATTCACATTGTTCATATTGTATCTCTCTTCCTTTTCTTGATAAGCTTTGTTTGTGTATGCTTTAGCTAGGTCTCCTGTGAAGGTTTCGATGAAACACTGACATGGTATCAAAGCTAAGCTTCTTGGAGCAACCTATACAAGCCAGACAAGAGCGAACGAGGATTTTATTATTGAGTAAACCTAGTTTCCACCATCGTCACATCCTATCCTCATCAAAATGTGTGACAATTGGAATCGACGTAGTCTATTCTTTTCTAGGGTGCAACGATCACACTTTTCAGGAATCGTTGCAGCCTATACACAACCAAGATGTGACATCGTTGCAATGTACTCTTCACCAGTGTGTGACGATTCATTTTTTCACAATCATCGCACTTTATCCTTCTCTAGGGTGCAAAAATTCAACATAGTCGCATTGTATCCTTCTTTAGGGTGCGACAATTCAGTCTGCCCTCTAGAAAATTGGTTTTTTGCAGTTAAATAAACATATATCGAAATACACGATCTGGATCGGGCTGAAACTTTGACTAGACACGTATAACATAGGGATTTTCATGCTCACCAAACATCACCAAAACCCACATCATATTTTAGGAGATATATATGTTTTATCATATCTATAGCTGCCATAGAATTGTGTGTCATATCTTGGAATCCATGATCTAGGTTTTCAGGATCTTTTCAGAATCAATAGCAGGGATGGAGACGATGCAACTTATTTAATCAATTCTGGTGATAATAATCACACTGTACAACCGGTTTCAATGGAATTCAAAGGCTGCATTCCAACTCAAAAGAAAATGACTGTATAATTTGACGACGACGATAGAAACATAGCCTACATCAACGCTTAAGAAGACCAGATGGGCGAACCGTAAGGATGAGGCCACATGAAAAATTCTTGAGTTAATATCCAATGGTTTATGGTTTCATGTTGCCTCATGCAAGACTCCAAATGATACCTGGACCACCTTGGAAGGACTCTTTGGAAAGAAGGATGAGATGCGATGTCATATTCTTGAGGTAGAGTTGAAAACCTTAGACCCTAAAAGTTTTGATAATATACAACATTTCTTTACTAAATTTAAATATTTGATATTGATCCTGGGTGAATGTGGTATTGACAAGTCTACAGAAGAGAAACAACTTATTCTAACAATATTGACCAAACTAGGACTAGAATACATTGTATATGTCTCCAATTTCCATTCTGGCAAATGTCTTTTGGGAGCAAATTGGAAAATTCCTACGATGGATCAGTTCATTGAGTCTCTCACACAAGAGCACACAAAACTCATACATATGGGCCTCGTTAAAGATCCCAAATCAAATTCACTCACCATGCATTATGGAAATGGGTCATCCAATCAGAAATTGAAGCAGAAATGAAAGGAGCTATTACATCTAGAGTCAAAGAAGGAGGGATATTCCAAGCCCTTCAAGGATTCTTTAGGTTCCAAATATTCTTCAAATTCCAAAGGGAAAAATAAGAAGGGAAATCAATGCACATATTGCAATAAGCTGAATCATGAATATTCCATAGGCATGAAGAACCAAATCGATCTTATGAAACAGGTACCTGAGAAGAATAAAATTGGAGACTTTATTCTTGAAGGAGCCAAGAAGAAGAAGGAAGAAGACCATGTGCCTAAGAAAGGTAATCATCATTCTCTGGTTTCAATTAATTCCTCATCTAATTCATGGATTATAGATTCTGGTGCATCACATCATACAACAACTAAAGAAGAAGTTTTTACTTCTTTGAGTTCATGCTCTGGACCTCCTATTCTCACGGGGGATGATACTCCAATAGCATTTGCAGGAGAGGGAAGAGCGGAACTCTCTAATGGAATTTTTGAGAATGTTTTACATGTTCCAAAGGTTTCTATAAATATTCTCTTAGTTTATCAGATCACTCAAACAGGTAAAAGGGTTAAATTTACATCAGATTCAGTTATTGTACTTGACATACATGACAGTTCCATTATTGCAGTTGGCGAGGTAGACAGATGTATAAGTTCACTAAGTTTACTAACTATGACTCATGTTTGCTACTTACACATGCTAATGAGAGTAGTAGAGTATGGCATGAGATATTTGGTCATTTAAACTTTAGGTACATGCAACGAATTTCCAAGCAAGGTATGGTCGAAGGCTTTCCAGACAATGATCTATTGGCAAGTTTGCGATGATGAAGTATGAGGTAGATACAACTGAGAAGTGAAAGAGTTTCAAGGTTTCAGAGGAGAGCATAAATTTATGAGGAAACCTTAGTTTGGATGACCCTCATGGGTCATACTACTAGTGTCATGCGAGGCATCCCCGCGGGTTTCCTAGGGCTCATCATGTGAGGCCCTGCTAGATAATAGGTATTGGTCCTGTGAGGATAAGACAGATCTGAGGAGGACATCTAGGTTCAGGATGCAACAAGGTTTGAAGGTACAACATGTTTTTGATATAGTCTAAATGCTATGCTATAGGTTTCATGATAAAAGGTGTGTTTTCTATGTGTTTTTTTGAGGCATGATTCATGTATGGTATGGCATATGTTTAAGGCATATCTTGGAGGTCTCTTGGGCATAGGGATGTTATGGTTGAGGTGATATATGCTTGAGACATATTCTTGGTATGTGGTCTATGGATGTTATGGTTCTTTGTTAGAGGCACACCTTTGTGATATTGGCTTGAGGCACATTCTTGTATATCATTGATGATATGGTATAGATACATGTTACATGGTTAAATACTCATCATTGATGTTATCGTATCTACATTTGGAATATCTTATGGTACATGATTTGTTGGTACAAAATTGATGCATAGTATGGTAAAGGTTATAGGTTGATGGTATAGTGACAATTATAGGTTGATGGTACAATGACAGTGAGAGGTTGGATATAGTGATAGGTTGATAGGTTACAGGTTGATGTGATAGTGACAGTGACAGTGGGAGTGATTGTGGTAGTTACAATTGGTATACACTTATATTTTAGGGGGGCAAGACGGGATAAGGAAAGGGGGTAGTAGCCTCCTTTTGGTTGGTTTCAAATAACACAAATATTTGGATCTTCCTTCAGGTTGGAGATTGAGAATCAGGGGGTTGTATCATCCTTATGGTTAGAGCCAGAGAATTCAGGGAGTTGTAGATTCCATTAGGTTGGAGCCTGTAAATAGGGGGTTGTAGCCTCCTTCTAGTTTTAAATGGATAATTGGGAAGTTATTTCTTCCAATGAATGTATTCTTTTGATATATAAGAAAATCATTTTGTGTTTTCGTCCCATTTGGGTTTCCATGTAAATTATTGTGTATTATGTTTGTGTGGATGGATATTATGATCTGTTGATTTATAATTCTTATGATATATGGACGATATACTATTGTTGATGTTAAAGATTACATATTGTGATTAAAAGTGATAAAAAAATTTCTCATACTCATTCACCCCCCCTCCTAGTATTCCAACAGGTACCTCCCTAGGTACCCCATATTACCTCGCTAGGTATAGTACATTCCTTCCCCCTTCACATGTTTCAACCTAGAAACACATGAATAAACTATACGATATGACCAACTAAGCAATGTAGCCAACTGGTACCAAGTATGACCATCCATCCATCCTAATGGATGTTAAGGACCTAACCATTCATGTAGGTAGAATAATATATTTCCATGTAATAAAGGCCAATATTAATAAGGCCTAGAAATTAGGAAGAATAAGTCAAATGTAAGAAGACCTAATAGAAGTTTCCGCTTCTAGAAGGAATTTCCTCTAGATTGTTCTTTTGGATAGACATATTTAGTATCAATAGGAGTAGAGGGTATGAGAAGTTTTGTCTTGGATATTATTGTAATAGAGCTCTTCTCTACTGGAGGTTGCCCCCTCGAAGAGGCAAGTGAACATTTCTCTCAATAATCAAATTGCTCTTTTTGGTGATATTATGGTATTATTCTGGTATTATTGTGGTGTTGTTCTAGTTATATCATTGTTTATCTGCCATTTATAGATAATTATTTTTGTTCTGCATACTATTTTATATCTCGAATATTACAAGTGGTATCAGAGCACCTTCCTCGCTAGAAAATTGTGGGTTAATTTTTTTTTCAGGGTAAAGAGGTATTCCAACATCTTAAATCTACAAAGATATGTCATTCCACGCATAAATCAATGGTCGCGGATTCATACATGCAGAAAATACAAGTGGTACTTATGCCCACATCTGTTGGCCACCCTTGTAACCCCTGTTGGTACCCCTTTGAGTGGTAGCACATCAGACAACACCTATATACAGATCAAACTAGATCTCCTGAAGCCCTCCATAGTTAAAATAATCGCCCTCCTGACTGCTATAGTTCCACTTAGAAAAAACAATGGGGAAGATACTCTCTAGTACATGGGTAGTTGGGTAGTATGAATAAGGGCACAATCTAGCCTCTTTAGTTGGCACCTTGAGATTTTGGGACGGGTACTAATGTTGGACCCTACATGTATATCAGAGAGCTATAGCATAGGGAAAACCCTTGTATGTAGAACCCTTGAATACTCTAACCCTTGGGACGGAAACAAAAACAAAAAAAAACAATATCTATTTTTGTGCAACTGTGTCTCCTACATTCAAGCTGGGAAATTACTACACATTTCTTCCTATTAAGAATTTGGGCATTTCATCACTGCAGTAGTCTTCAGACAATATCTATTGCCGCACAACCGTGTCTCCTGCATTCGGGTTGCGAAACTACTAAACATTTCTTCCAGTTAAGCATTTGGGCATTTCGTCACTACATTATTCATCACTGTTGGCACCATTATTTGAGACCTATCCTGTTGGATTCCTCTCTTTGCCCTTATCAGAGTCATACCTATCATTTTTCATTAAAAAAAATTCTCGTGGACCCGATCCCCTTCCAACACCCTTATTTGGGATTTACCCCTTTGGATTCCCCTCATCACATTTATCGTTGTGATACACTTCACCCAAAACCCATTTTCTCTGTGGTCCCACCCACCCCTTATTGTTTTCCCTCTTCATCATGGCCCATACTCGTAGCCAAGAATTGGAAGCTCAGCTCAATTCCTTGTACTCTAATTTCATAGAAACCCAACAAGAAGTGAGAGAACACAGTGCCAATGTTGTCACCATCAATAAAAACATGCCTTCCTCCATCGATGCCAAAATGGAGGACATCAAATAGGACCTTGCTACCCATCTTGAATCCTTCAATACCTAGTTTTTCTCCTTCACTACGATGATCTGGACCGAGCTTCATATCCCTGTAGATATTCCCTCATCTGACCCACGTTTGTAACCTGAAGGTGAAACTTCCTCTCATTCCCATAATTTTCAGCCCCATCACTTTCAGCGTGACCTATGCCTTCCACGTGTGGATGTGACCAAATTTCATGGCTCAGATCCCATTGGATGGGTAACTCAAATGAAACATTATTTCTCTTTGTATGGAATTACATATGAGTTGGCCAAACTCCGGTATGGTGTTATCCATCTAGATCAAGAACGTTGGCAATGGTGGGAATGGAGAAAAAATGCCTGCCAAAGGTATGTGGCTTGCACAAAATTTGTGGTTGAGCTTTTTGAATGCTTTGATACTGACACCAACCATTTAGGTTGTTTGACAAAGTTGAAACAATTTGGCACAATGGAAGACTTTATATCCTCTTTTGAGCGATTGGATTTACATACAAAGGGCATGTATGATGCTTTTTTCTAAGAATGTTTTATCAATGTCCTCAACTATGATATTTGTGCCCATGTCCTCATGGATCGGCCTCAAATTTGGGTGGATTCTACTAAAAGAGATAAGTAAGCACAATAGTTTGTCTCTTCTCAAAACCGAAAAACCCTCCTTTATTCCTCGCACTAAACTAGTCACTCCCACTCCTCCTTCTACTCCAGTAAAATCCAAAAATTGACTAGGGAAAAAATGGTTGAATGCCAACTCAAAGACCTTTGTTATAATTATGTTGACAAATATTTCCTTGGGCACACGTGTAAGGAACAAAAACTTTTTAAGGCCATCTCGGAGGATGTTTCAGAAGACGATGTTGATGCTCCCTTGTGGCCACGTCACCTGAACTCTACCTCCAACCCTCCCGAAGTCGAATCGGTCATTTCCTTGAATGATCTCATTGGATTCTCTGCTCCCCAAACCCTCAATATAATTGGTTACATTAAGCATACGAAGGTCATCATTCTTATTGATAGTGGAAGCACCCATAATTGTATTCATCATCGCACTTCCCAAGAAACTAATTGCTATATCCATGCTGTCAATAATTTTCAAATCATGATTGCCAATGGCAGGTCCATGAAATGTGGTGGGCATTGTGAAAATGTGTGGCTCCAAATTGGTCAGTACCACATGAAATGTCATATGTTTTCTATCAACATGGGAGGTTGTGAAATTGTGTTGGGTGCAGAGTGGGTAAGGACTTTGGGTTCCATTCTTATGGATTTTAAGGAATTAGCCATGCAATTTGATCAGGAGGGCCAACAATATAAGTTCCAAGGAATCATTTTCGGTTCCCCAGAGATCACTAGTACCTATCGCATGGAAAATATGCTCAAAAAAGGTCATTCTGACATTATTTCACAACTCCATGCCATTAAAGCCACTGAGACACCCTTTGTGTCGCGGGACCTCCAATCCATCCTCTCTAAACATCAAGTTGTTTTTTCCACTCCCCAGGGACTCCCTCCTTCTCATGTTGTTCATGATCATTCCATTCCTCTTGTCCTTGAAATCCTTCCTCCCAATATCCATCCCTATCATCATCCCTTTTCCCTAAAAAATGAAATTGAGAAAATTGTTCAAGAATTGCTGAACGCAGGTGTTATCCATCCTAGTACGAGCCCCTACTCTTCTCATGTGGTCATGGACCTTAATAAAGAAGGTTCTTGGTGCATGTGTCCTGACTTCCGTGCCCTCATCAAACTCACCATTAAAGAAAAAATTCCCATTCTTGTCATTGATGAGCTCTTGGATGAATTGAGTGGCGCCTATTTCTTTACTAAACTTGATCTTCGTTCTGGCTACCATCAGATACATATGAATGAGGAAGACATTCCTAAGAGTACATTTTGAACTCATGAGGGCCACTATGAGCTTTTGGTCATGCCATTTGGCTTGTGTAATTCTCCATCCACTTTCCAAAACCTCATAAATCATGTCTTCCGTCCTATTCTCCGTCATTTTGTCTTACTTTTCTTTGATGATATCCTCATCTATAATAAAACCTGAACAACCCATATTTCTCATCATGTGGATCGAGTTCTCTATCTACTCTCTCAACACCAACATTTCCTTAAACAATCTAAATGTGTTTTTTGCACCTCAGAATTCGAGTACTTGGGTCATCTTATTGGCAAGGTCGGTGTCAGGGTGGATCTTAAATAGATTGAAGCTATGCAGGCTTGGCCTCACCCAAATACTCTCAAAAGATTGCATGAATATCTGGGTTTAACAAGTTATTATCACAAGTTTGTTAATAATTATGGAAAGATTGTGGCCCCTCTCACTGCTCTCAAAAGAATTCTTTCACTTGGACTCATGCAACTACTCATGCCTTTCAAACCTTGAAGACAACCATGTGAACCACTCCATTCTTGGCCCTTGCTGATTTCACAAATACCATTTTTCTGGAATTTGATGCTTCCGAGAAATGAATTGGAGCAGTCCTTATGCAAGAGGGTCAACCTTTGGCCTTTACCAACAAACAAGTATCCGAGCAAAATTTGGGCAAATCAATCTATGAAAAGGGAATGTTGTCTATTCAACTGCAGTGGATATTTAGCACCCTTATCTATTGGGGAAATGCTTCCAAATTAAGACAGATCATCAAATCCTCAAGTGTTTTCTTGAACAATGCCTTTCCTCCCTAGAGAAACACAAATGGGTGACAAAGCTCTTTGGATATGATTATGAGATCATTTACAATAAAGTAAAAGACAATGTGGTTGTTGATGCACTGTCCATAAAACATGAAGATGAAGGGTTCATTTTTTCCCTCTCCTTCATTGTACCAGATTGGCTTCAAGAAGTTCGCTAGGAATGGCTACACGATCCCAAAATTTTTCCTCTGATACAACAATTGCAGGCCAATTTTCTCATTTCCCCAGGGTAGTCTTGGAACAATGATGAGCTTTGATACAAAGGCCATTTTATATTTATGTAAACAATCAAAAATTAAATACACTATACTTTTTGAGCTTCATGCTACACCCACCACTAGGCACTCATGGTTTACCAAAACCTATGACCGGGTCAAACGTTCTTTTTTTTCTGGGATCATATGAAACATGGCATTCACAATTTTGTGGTAAAAAGTGATGTTTGTCAATGTAAAAAGGTTGAAATAGTCAAATCTCGTAGAACAATACAACTGCTTCTGATTCCACCAGCTATTTGGAGGGATATATCTATGGATTTTATTGTAGGCTTACCTAAATCAGGTAATAAATCAACAATCATGGTGGTAGTTGATCGTATTTCCAAGTATGCTCATTTATGTTCTCTTCAACACCCATTTGAAACCTCCATTGTGGCTCAATGTTAAATGGATCAAGTCTTCAAGCTTCATGGCATGCCTCATTCTATTGTTTCTGATCACGACCCTACTTTCACCATCAATTTTTGGCAAGAACTGTTCAAGCTACAAGGCACCCAATTGCATCTCAGCACAACTTATCATCCCCAAAATGATGGTCAAACTGAAGCTGTCAACAAGTGTTTGGAAACATATTTGAGATGTTTTGCATCAGAACGACAAAATCAATGAGATCAATGGTTACCACTAGT
This sequence comes from Picea sitchensis, assembly GCA_010110895.2. Lineage (NCBI taxonomy): Eukaryota > Viridiplantae > Streptophyta > Pinopsida > Pinales > Pinaceae > Picea > Picea sitchensis. Next base: position 27,891 of record SNQJ01S0036519.1, read on the forward strand.
TGAATGGTGGTACAACACTTCTTACCATACAACTACCTGCATGACTCCTTTTGAAGCATTATATGGAAAAAATCCACCTTCAGTTCTCTCATACTTGTTGTTTTTCATGAGTCTGTACTTAAGGCTTAGAAGTACAGTGTCAAGGCATCCGAAAGTGGGTGAAAGATGGAGAAGAGAAAAACATCAACCTTCGGCAAAGGAAACTAGGGAAGATTTCTACGTTGGCATTGTCTAGCTTCCAACTGTTCCTGGATAGTTATACATTGTTCAATGGCTGCCCACGAACGTTCAAGTTTGACCCGGTTAGTAGCAGTTTTAAGAATTGTGTCGAAAAGGTTTAAGGCAATGTGCGTCTGGTCCGATAGTCTGGGTTCGATATTAGGTTGTGTTGGTACAGGGACAGTCATGGAGGAACAGTAAAGGTGGTAAAAAATTTAGAGTGAGATTAAGTGTTGTCTCAATTTGGTCGTATAAAAGAGAATTTATGGTTTTAGGAATAAAATAGGGATGCAAATCAAAGGCTCTTTCCCGTAACTGTATTATATTTTAATAAAAGGTGTGAGGCGAGAGAAAAACATTTAGCTGTCTATAGTGTAAGGCTCCTACCTGGGGAGAATCTCACGGATAAACAGAAGAGGAAAATGTAAGGAAATAACCGATGTCGCAGAGAATATATGTAGAATTCTAAAAATGCAGAATGGTCTTACACTCGCTGATAGCTGGTACAGAGGAAAAATAGTAAACAATTACAGAAAACCAAAATTCATTCGCTATAGTAGTGGTCGTACTAAATTATAACGAAGCACATCAATTAGGAATATGAAATGAAATGAAATATGAGATACAAGGAAAAAAACTTGTAACACAATCGTGATAGAATTGAAAATCTTCAGATTTGCTTGTATTAACTCTCAAATGTAAAAAACTCTATTACAATCGACACAAAAAGGTCCAACCCTGTTTATTTCTTTCTGTGGCATATTTATACAATTTTACAAATAAGATAGAATCTCAAAAGTCACAAAATTTTGGTTATGAAAGAGGGTAGAGAAATCACACCATTTCTTCTTCTCTAGCTTCACTTGGTGCCAGACGTTTGTCCTCGCACGAGCTCTGTACAGGCGACACACCTTTCAACCAGTTGAGCTATTAGCCGTGACGGTTCTGCTTGACAGTTGGCTTCAAAGAAGTAACATTCTTGTGCTAATTGTTGCAGCCTGTCTTCCATCTGTCCATCTGTGATGTCGATGGTGCATAATCACGTGCTGGGTTTAATCATGCACTTATCTACTTGGACTATGTCCACCATAGTCATCTGAGAGATATCGGCCAAATCTCCTTCTTCCTTTTCCTTCAGATCAAGCGATATCTTTTCCACATTCATTTGTATCAACGTCTCGGCATTGCCTTCGCTGTCAATACCTAGTAGATCACCGTCTATAGAATTAAAGGCCTCTTCTAAGGAATTGGTTATCTTTTTGGCTTTCTTCTTTCCCTCGGCGATGTTATGCTCCCATTCCTTTAACATGATGTTTCCTCTGGTTTGCTTTGAAAGGGTGAACCTAGGAGTGCCTGCTGAAACCCAGTTGTTCATGGCTATTACAGCCTCCTGGAAAGTAACCCGAGCTGCTCTAGCATCCCTTTCTCAGGCAGATAAGTTCTTGGAAACCTGATTGACCAGCAAATAGTTGTCTCGGATCGCTTCTACCTTGGCAATAAAATTTCGTTGTGCCGCAGAAAGTCTTCTCTGAATCTCGATCGCCTGGGATTTGAACATCCCGATGTCTATCATTCTATTCTCGACGATCTCCACCCTATCCTGCAATTGTTCAATCAAATCCCTCTGCTGGCTCACTTGCATCTGACCATCCTAGACCACAAGCTGTGCTTTCTCAAGCTTAGTTTTGAGCATCTCTATCTCGTTCTTATCGGCCAACCTGGCCTGCTCTATTCCTACGCTCTCCTGGTCTTTAGCAGTTTCTGTTGCTGTGGCCAATCTGGCTTCAAGGGTCCTAATGAGGCGATTCTTTCTTTTAAGTTGGTTTTTTAGGAGCCCGACTGAAAATCGATTTGCCGAGGCATATACTCCTAGTTTCCCTTCTATCTTAGTGGTGAATTGCTCATTTTTCTTGTCTTTTCCATCAATTATGACTTTATATTTCTTGGCAGTCGACTCTCCTTCTTGATAGAATTCCCTTTTCACTACTGCCTTTCTCTTTTTATCGAAGAAAAACTCATTCGGAGGGAGTTCTTCTACTCTTATGGGCCTCAATTCTTCATTGAATATCCATCCTGCATCGATATTTCCCTGCGTCGACTGCAAGCGAGTGACTGATGTGATGGGTTCCCCGATCTGCTTCGCATATTTTCCCGAAGTAGCAACCAGACTCTGTTTCTTTGGCGGGTCGGGAGTCTTTATTTCTACTTCTGGACTCTGCTTCTTCGACGGGTCCGTAGTCTTTTTCTCCGCTTCCGGACTCTTCGTTTGTTCCCCCTCATCCTGGTGTTTTCCTTGGTCGGGAGTCGCATCCTTAGAGCCTTCGGCGTCCTTATGTTTTGTCTCCGAAGTACCTGGACCCTCACCTTGCAACACTACGGGGAGACAGCTACGTCGATGTTCCTGGAACTTAAAAACATCGTCTCTTTCCTCGGGTGCCAAGGATTGTATCCTGGCTAGAATCTCCTCATAGGACCTTGCTCCTCATAAAATTTCATCCGAGGCTAAATTTTCATGCTCAAATCTCTTGAGCCCGCAATTTTCCAAATGGTTGCTCACCACCCTCTACGGATCGTGCTTCTTGTATTCAATGGAGACCAAATTTAGGTCTTCCATGGATGCGGCCTCAGATTTGGCATTCCCAAAATCTAATAAAGAATAAGAATTCAAATGAACAGGAAACGACGGCCATACCTTCTTCGAGTACCCTTTAAGTTCTTTGCTTACACCACCAATTACTATTTGTCGGGCAACCTCGTGACAAGCCATCTTGTCGGGAATGAACAATGGCAGCGCATGTGGGGGAACAGAAGCCTCAAAAACTTTGAGGTAGGAAAATTTAGCTTCTACATACCAGTCTACGATGCTGCTCAGATTTGTTACTATGCTGTCCGAGATCCGGGGTGGAGGGTGACCAAAAATGACGACATGCAGGGGCACCATCACCCAGTTAAAAATTTCATATGAAAAATTTTCTGCTTTGTTTTCCCATAATTTTGCATGATATACATGTATGGGTTCATCTTCGGCCGGAGTCCAACTCCAGCTCATCAATGGGAATGGTGTCATAGAAAAAATTACGTCCAGAATGTATGTGGACATGAAGAATGATGACGCCTTCCCATTCTCCTTCTGCTCCCGATACTCTGTGAATCGATTGGTCAAGCTATCCGAAAGCATCTTTTCCTAGTTAAAGGAACAGCCTTTGGCGACCCAAAACATTAGAGGCACCCACGCAAGGAAAAAATGCGATGTGTCCTCTTTCCCATATAACCGGCATGTCATCATGGCCACATATTTGTACTGTGGTTCTAATGAAGCGATTGAATAAATGTCGTGGGTATCATCTCTGAACTTCGCGGTGTTTGAAACCCAATCCTTTATCAAACTGGACATGGTTTTATCATACTGTACGCATTACTTCTCCTTTAATTCTTCCAAGAACTCAGCGCCATATGTGTGGTCGGACATCGTGGGTAGCTTATACATGGTTTGCAGATGCTCCGGCCTGAAAGTCCCGATGGTGACTCTCTGCTCGTTCATGATAGTTCTGGTAGGTATGTCCACATGGTCCAATGCCCATCGGACCATATCATAATATGGAAGCAACCGCGGCTTGGCTGCTACTTTGTGCATTCCGGATTGGACGACTATTTTGTACTTGGTGGTTATATCATCTCTTTCATTGTCGTTGGAGTCGTCGGAATAATCCACCAATTCTGCTTGCAGAATATCTAAAACATATGACCAATTCGGGACCGATTTGATACTTCGAGGTGAAGTATCGGAGACATTGTCTGAGCCTTGTCTCGAAACCTCAACATTCTCCTTTGCTGCTTTTTGCGGAGCCATGGCTAAAGCTTGTGTTTTAGCTCTTCTATGATAGAACTGCATATACATACAGAAGTCAGTTTACTCAGAGGTTGTGAGCTCTACGTGCTATGAAAATGCATTTGTTATGATGAAATATAGCTCTGATATATACTCAAAAACTCCGTACCTTTCAGAACAAGTCTGTCAAATCACATTTGGAAATAAATTTTCCGATAAAAATCCGATCTTATACATCGATTTACCCTATTTCCTCATTAATCTCATAAATTTTCGCGGTTTTAAAATTTTAGTTGGCGCATGGAGGAAAAAGGCTACCTCATAAATCGTGCAGACATCAAAGCGTGAGATATTCATTGATTTAGCTTAATTAATCCGATTTTATCGCTATTAACAATGTTTCGGTACTCGTTATATCGGTGATTTTACTTCAATATTTTGATTCTCTAACACCCGAGACTGAGAAGATCAATTTTGGTTAATAAAAGGTAATCGTGATTTGAGGCTTAATTAATTTTATAATTATTATATTTGCCATATCGCGACTCGGAGCTTCGAAGATAAGTTTCTGGGAGATTCACATGCTGAGCTGCGAAGCCGCGAGATCGCGATAACATGACTTAATTAAAGGGAAGATAATATTGTCTTAAGTGATTAATTAATCATGTTATAACTGCATCGTGATTTCGCGAGTCGGGGTTTAGACGGTGTAACTTTCGAAAAAGATAATGCTGAGAGATTTTTTTTACCACGGTTAGCTTTTGCCTTTATCCTTGACGTGAGTTACTCAAATAAGGACCTCATGTTCTCGGCTATTGGGGCTATGAAAATAATTTTTTGGGTTTGGCGAACGCCGAGGCGCGAAACCCCGATGACGTTTAATCATGAGTTGGGGAAAACTTTACCCTCGTTACTGTTTTGAGTGAAAAGTTAAAACAACTTCGTTGTTTCGTGACTTGGGATGTGTGAACTGCATGAGTTATAGTATCCGATCTACGAGATCCCGAAGTAGAATGAAAGAGGAAACATTTTACGACAGGTAGGACTTGTTTCGAGAGTGGAATAATCATCGTTGCTCGCATGATCAAGCTTTAGAGATCATCAACATCTCACAGGAAAAAATGAAAACCATTTTTAGATTTCAAGCATTAAGAATGGAACTTGTGAAGGGCTAGAAAAACAAGGGCGGCTCCAACATAGGCTCCAACTAGGGATCCCACCTTCCTGTGAGGCGAGAAGAACAGTAGACCATGTGCCAATATTGGGTAAATGGAGTCAAAAGATCAATCAAGTGAAAAGGTTCTCGAGAAGAGGGTACAAAAGGGGGAAAAGACTTCGTTCTTTACCTCGAAAATCTTTTACAAAATCAGATATTCTTTTTAAACATAGTTGTAGTCCCTTTCACAATTTTCCCTTTCCTGCTACTAAATTCAGGTGTGTTTTAAGACAATCGAAATAGTCCTAGGAGACCCAATAGATCTTGTGGTTATCGTCTTGCACTAAAAGAATAAGATTGTATGTTTTTAATTGGGGAGTCATGTTTGAATTTGGGATGTGGATCAGGTTTTAAAAAGCACTGGTTACCAGAGTAGAGTGATATTAATGTATAACAGCCTTATAGATATCTCAGACATTGCTTCACTGCCAGCGAGCCTGTTCAACACCCCGATGAAGTTATTTGGCCCCTTTTTATTGAATTTCCTTTCACCACTTCGGAATATATTTATGCATTTAAATGCTGAGACGAGGGCAATCATTTCTGAATTTCCTTTCATCGTCTCTTGGACTAGGTGGGGGAAATCATTTATGAATTTCCTTTCACCACCTGTCTTATAATTTACTTTTTAGAGCACGAAGATGGGGGCAATCAGTGTGTATCAGGGCTGATATCTGTGTAATATTTTTCATTATAGTTCTATCAAATTACTTTGATTACTCGGTACCAACCTTCTCTTGACCTTCACAACATCTTCGTTCTTGGGGAGAAAAGGAAAATAACTTTTTAAGGGCATTCCATTTGAGAAAGCTTCAATCCTTCGATGCCGTTGAAAAACCTAGGAAAGTTAGGATCACTCAAAACGTTCCTTCCCTTAGCAGGGGATCGAGTAGATGTGAAGACCCGCTTTCTTTCCACAATATGTTTTGAAACTCATGAGGTTGAAATGAAAAACTTTTAACCCTTCGTATATGAAACAGAAAGATGGTGAATTTTTAAAACTTAAACCTGAAGATAGAAAGGATACCAGGTAGCTTCTTACTGTCTGAGAATACATAGGTCAAACAATTCAAGACTGACTCTTGTAGATATTTTCGGGGATAATTTACTTTGACTGACTGTTTTTAGATTGGGAGAATCGCTTAAACTATCTTAAATTTTCCAGGGATTATCAAACCAAGAAACAACTCTGTTATCTATCAGTTCAGCTGATATTGTAGTTTGAATGGCGTTACCTCAATTTTATTTAACATTCCTTTATAACATGTCTTTTGAGAAATCTCATCTTTACCTTTTCATTTTACTTTCTTTGCGCAATATGCAATTACTTTAGGTATCACCTGTTTATGTTGATTTATTTTTGACACTGACTTTCAGTTTACTCCTCCTGCTTGTTTTCGTATGTAGCTGGAATCCTGTAAAAGACAAATACAAATTTTATCCGAAATGTGTCAAAAACTTATGAACAAAAGAAAAACAGAAAATCAAAAAGCAATGTTTAAATGAAAATACATATATGTACATAAACTATATATAAATAATAATATATATATATATATATTTTTGAATCTGGCGACTGTTACGTCATGTAATGCTTTAGATACTACCCGTTGACAGGGGCGTTGAGGACTTCTCCGTCTATATTTTCCAGTAGGAAAGAATTTTTTCCTTCTGGAGTCAAGACCCTGAATGGTCCATACTAGAGGTGGTCAAATTTACCATGCTTTGCGGCTTCTTCCTTTCTTGCATCCCATCTTAGGACTAAATCACCTGGGAGGAATTCCTTTTCCTTTGCCTTGCGGTCGAACAATGGTTTCATATCATCTTGGTACTTCTGCATATTTTCATCAACTTCAACTCTATGTTGTTGAACCTCAATCAACTGATTAATTCTCCTGGTTACATGATTGGGTTCTTCGTTTTGATCCTGCCATAACTTCATCACTAGTAGCGCTAGGTTTATAGGTAGAACAACATCTGTCCCATAGACCATTTGAAATGGCGAAATGCCGATAGACCTTTTAGTGATGATGCGGTTTTTCCATAATGCGTATTTTAAGTGCACATGCCAAGACCTTTTATTTTCATCCAATACTTTCTTGATTATGTTTACCAGGCTCTTGTTAGATGATTCAGCCAATCTGTTCCCCTCGGGGTAATATGCTGTGGAATGGCCAAGAACGATGTTATATCTCTGATAGAAGCTGATCATAGCCATAGATTTAAAGACCTAGGCATTGTCGATAACTATCTTTCGGGGACAACTGAATCTTGACAAAATATTGTCTTCCAAGAAATCGATCACCACCGAGTCTGTTGCCCTTTTGGTTGGAATGGCTTCCACCCACTTAGTAAAATAATCTGTAGCTGTTAAGATTCACTTATGTTGAGCACTGGAATGGGGATTAATTTCTCTTATGAAGTCTAGACCCCATTGCTGAAATGGGGCTTCAGCTTTGACTGGAACTAGAGGCAGTGCCGGGAGCTTCTGTTTACCTGTGAATAGTTGACAAGGGTTGCAGGCACGCACTCTGGCATTGATGTTCGAAAAGAGTTTCGGCTAGTAGTACCCAACTCTCAAGATCTTGTAGGATATAGCTCTCCACGAATGATGCCCCCCATAGACTCCCTCATGAAATTCATCTATAACCCGCTGAGTTTCCGATTCGACTAAATAGACTAACAGGAAACCGAGTGGATCCTTCCAGTATAGCTGACCTTCGATGATACAATATTTCACTGCATGGAGTTTTAAAGTTCTGGCTTTGGACGGTGATAGTTCATTTGGGCATTTTAGAGTTAGAAGGTATGACGCTATGTCTCTGTACCAACCCGATGATAAGAACTTCTCTTCGATCTTGTTTGGACTTGTTTCTTCATCCAACTCGTTTAGGTCTGTGTCTTCGTTGCCTTCCTGCAAGCAATTGATATCCAGGGCTCTGAAATTTGACTCAGCTAAGAGTTTGGCCAGGCCTTGCCCTTTTATCAATTTGGTCGGTTTAACTTCTAGATCGAATTCTTGGATTTTAGCGAGCCATCGCCCTCTTTTTCCGTCAATGTCTGGCTGTACCAATATATCTTTCACAGAACTAGTAGGCACGTATGCGATTATCTTCGAATGTAGTACATAAGTTATGAATGCCTTTAGTGCTTTTACCAGTGCGTACGCCTGTTTTTCTATTATGTCATACTTCAGTTCTGCGTCTCTAAGGCTCTTGCTAAAAAATGCGATCGGTTGTTCGAATCCTTCTTCATTCTTTTGTAGGAGCACCGCTACGATAGTATGTTCCGAGGCAAATGAGAAGATGAGAAAATCTTTCAGATAGTCTGGGCTTGCTAACACAGGTGCCTCACTTATGACTTTTTTAATATGCACGAATGATGCTTTGGCCTCGATTGTCCAATTTACTCCGATGTCTTTCTTCAACATCCCTATGATCAATTTGACAATCTAAGTGAAATTGGGAATAAACCTTCACAAAAAATTTATTCTTCCTAAGAAAGATTGAATCTCTTTTACATTTCTGTGTATACTTATAGTATCTATTGCTTCAATCCTCTTAGGATCAATCCTAATTCCATCCCTAGATATGATATGGCCCAAAAGCTTACCTTCCCGCATAGAAAAATGGGATTTCTTTGGGTTCAAAGATAGACCAAACCTGCGGCATTTTTCGAAGGTTTGTTTGAGATGCATCAAGTGTTCTTCATCAGTTTTAGAGAAAACCGTCAAATCGTCGAGGTAAATGACTACAAACCTGTCCCTTTCTCCTACGAAAGTGATGTCCATAGCTCGCTGGAAAGTGGCCCCTGCATTCATCATACTAAAATGCATTTTGTCATACATGAACGTACCCCATGGTGTGGTGAAAGAAGTTTTTTCCCTGTCTTGTTCATTCATGGCGATTTGGTTATAACCAGAGAACCCATCTATCATAGACATTCAGTTTGCTCCAACAACTTTTTCTAACACATGGTCCATTTTAGGCAGCAGATAATTATCCTTGAGAGACGACTTATTTAAGTTTTGGAAATCCACACACAGTCTGATTTCCCCGCTCTTTTTCCTGACCGGGACCAGATTTGCTACCTAGTCCGAGTATCTCAGAGGTACGATTATTTTCACGTCTAAAAGTTTCTTAACTTCTTTTTTGATCACAGGTAACAAAATGGGGTTAATCTGTCTAAGCTTTTGCCTAAACGGTTTGACCCCATGCTTCAAGGGTATCTTGTGATCAATTATGGAAGTGTCATATGTTTTTAGCTCATCATAAGACCAGGTGAAAACATCTTTGTACTGTCTGAGTAGGTCTTTGTACTTACCTTTTACTTTAGGAGGGAGGAGCTTGGATATTTTTACCACCCTGGATTCTTTTTCAGTTCCTATATCACAGTCCTCCACTTCTTCTGGTTGGGGCTGCAAAGTGGATTTCACAGGTACGTCGTTCTGATCAAAAAGTCTTTCTAAAGGAATCAAGCCTTTCAGAATCTAGTTTCTTTTGAGGACCAACATATGATGATCCACATTTTTTTCTCGGAAAGTTTCAGAATCTTCCCCCTCTTGCATGATCCACATCGGGTCATTTTGATTCTCTTGGTCTACATGAGTTTCGGAGAACTCACCCACTGCTGCAAGAAATTTCTTAATTTTTTCGTCATCTTCAAAGACCTTCCAATGTCGGATATTGTTTGGTATAGAGGGTTTGTATCTAATTTCAATGTGATATTTCAGTTTGAAAGTCGTGGGAGGAGAGAAGGTTGAAGCTGCCTTTGCCAATGCATTAGCATGTAGATTCTTTGGGCGAGGGATAAAATGGACATTTACGGATGAGAAAAAGTTTTCCATGAGATCCCAAGCACAATTTATGTATGTTCTTAATCTGGGATGCTTGGCTAGGTACTGTCGATTTATTTGTTTGACTATTAACTCTACATAACCATATACCTCCAAGTTACTTATATTTAGCTTTTTGGCAGCCTCTAATCCTAAGATCAACGCTTCATATTCGCATACGTTGTTAGTGTAATCTATGTCCCACTGTAGTCGATAGGAAAAAGGAACAACGAACTTACCTCCGGGAGCCACTAAAAGCACTCCTGCACCCGCCCCTCAGAAGATGAAGCACCGTCAAAATACATTTTCCAGACACCAGTGTTACATAGATCTTCAGTCATGTAATCTGATTCTTCTCGCTCTATATCATTTTTTTCTGGACAACCATCTAAACCATCATCAAAAGACAAGATACAATTTTCCAGATCTTGGTCCGCAATGTAAATAGGGAAGTTGTTTGGGTTTTGAGGGTCACTGATTGTATATGCTAATCTTGTTTCTCTGTACAACCAAGTGAACTGACCACCAAACACAGGAATTGTGGCAAACATCATGTCCAACTGAAGAGAACCCCCCAACTTGGCTCCCCATGACCTAGATAACAGCAAGCCATACTTAGGGGGAATATCTGCGATAACCACATCCATTAGGATACTCTTAACCAGGACCTGTGCCAGGGTAACTACTAGATATTTAATCATCCCCATACACTTAACCCTTCTTGAGTCAAAGCAGTACAGATCTCCATAAGGTCTGGTGATCTGGAGACCCAACTTGTCCATAATAATCTTGGGCATAACGTTATGGGAGGCTTCGGAGTCTAACATACAATTATTTAGCAATTGATCATACACATTCAGAGTGACATAAAAGGGAGCAATGGTGTCTTTGGCCCCTTCAAAATGGGGACCAAAGGTGATGTTAGTTTTGTCATCTTCCAGGTTTAAAAAATCATACTAGCTTTCTAGCTCAGAGACGCCCATCGCTTTGGTAATTTGCTTCTGATAAGCGGGGTTTTTTGTTAATTCTACCAAAGGGATTGCTATCTTAATTTTATTTATCTCATATTAAAAACTGAAAGTTCTGCTCACCTTGTCTATTTCTTTGGTTAAGACTTCTGAATCCTTTCTCTCAGACTTATTTGTCTGGACCGCTTTATCACTCATGGTCCTGGTTGAAAACATAACTTTATTTGCCGGTTCGGTTCCTTGTGCTTGAGTTTCAACTTTTTCCACTTCGAACTCTTGTGTGCTTACCGTTTTCGTTTTGTTGTTGGGTAATAAGGTCTCTTCCGAAGGAGGCTCATAAGCTTGACCTCTTTGGAGGATTTTCTTGGGTTGAGTAGTTGAGGTGGGCTTACTCTTAGATCTTAAGTTGTATTTTGGTTGAAACTCAGCCATTATCATCTCAGTTTCGGGTTGAGATTCACAGAGATCAGTGTGATCACCTTCTTCACCCTTATTCGATAGTTGTGGCGTGTTTAGAGATTTTTCATAGTCTTCTTGAGTCAGATATGGTTGAGTGCAGTCATCACCAAAGTTCGTGACATCATTATCCGAATCTCCGAAGTCTTGAAAATCGTTTTCTCCTATAAAATTTTCATTCTTTAAGGGAGCTTGTATTTTTTGATCTTCATTTTTTATTTGTCTTTGTTGGTTTGGGGGGTTTGGGTTCCTTCTGAAATCCTTTTTGGGGTAAGAGTCATCTTTGGCCTGTTCGAGTTCCATTATGGATATTTTATTTGAAAGTTCTTTAATCACTCTGGCCATATCATCCACCCTATCATCTGCGGATCTATTTGACCCTGAAGGACCTGCTTATTCTCTAAAGCGTTTGGTCTCTCGGTTTCCAGTTTCTAATTTAGCTCTAAGCTTACCCGAAGCCATCATATTAGACTCTATTTCTACCGCATCGTCTTGCATTCAGTTCAGGGTGGCTCCCCTTCTTTCTCACAAAAGGAGTTCAAAATCCGGCTCGAAAGCTCCGGCGAAAGTCACTTTGGCCACGGGTTGGGACGGTTTAACATCGGTTGGGATTTTATTGTACAGTTTGTTGAATCTCTGAATAAATTCCATGACTGTTTCTGAGTTCTTTCTCCTCAAAGACCCAAATTCGGTTAAATAATAAAGATGGTCCTTTCTCTCACCCCATTGTCTGAGGAAAGCATCTTCCAAAGCGTCATAAGACAAAATAGAAGCTGTGGGTAGGCTCCGAAACCAAGTTCAGACCTGACCTTCAAAGGTTTGGACAAGGAGTATTGAATATATGTCCTCATGCTCGATACCTAGAATGTCAACGAATTGATCAAAGAAATTAATATGTTTTGTTGCGGTTAGATCCCCTTCCCCGGTGAATTTTGGTAGATTTTTTTATGTAATTTTCAAGAAGGTCATGTAGAGGGATGGGCAATACTAAGGGAGCATATCTGGCTGAAACTTTCACAAAAACTCTGGGAGGGGGGGCAGGCCCTTGGCCTCCATCTCCTCCTAGAGGGGCTCCTCCCCCTCCTCCTCTGATAAACCCTCCACCTCCTCCTACAAACCCTCCACCTCCTCCTCCGGCAACTGCCATCATTATTTGTGGAAAGTTATAAAGGGGGTTTTGGAAAATTAAAAGTGACTCTTTGTTTTCTTCGCGAAGAGGGAAATCTGACGAGGAAAGATAAGGAACGCGAGGACTCGGTTCCTCAGATTTGGAAGAGATGAAATCGGGAGAACCAACAGGTGTGGAAACCAAGTGTGTAACACACTCTTCAGATTTTGGCGAAGTTGGGAAATTCAACTGAAGAAAAGTGGTATGTCAAAAGCCGATGAAATTTCAATAGTGTCATTTCCTTTGTGTACTAATGGGACTGTCGGATGAATATCACTCCTAATTTCAGAGCAATTTGGCGTTGAAACTTTAGTATCTAAGAGAGGAATGAGCAAAGTTGAGGGTTTAGAATAACTTTTAATCTTCAGCGGTGGGGTTTTGAGTTTGTAAACTGCAGCGGTCGGCTTGAGAGAGCCTCTCTCTTTTAGAATATTTTCGGGATCGGTAACGGGTGTAATCTGCTTACCATCCGGGTTTTGTCTAGTATTCCTTTGACCGGATTCTAGTTTATTATTTTTGGAGTCTCCAAGTGAAAGATTAGGAAGCCTTAAAAGGTGTGTACTCTTTGTTCACTATCAAAGGGTAACACTTTCAACGAAAAACAAATGTCATTTTCATAGGGAAAAATATTTCGTAACTTCGGTCCCATGCAATGGTTCCAGAAAGATGTTGTTCTTGAGTCTGTACTTAAGGCTTAGAAGTACAGTGTCAAGGCATCTGAAAGTGGGTGAAATATGGAGAAGAGAAAAACGTCAACCTTCGGCAAAGGAAACTAGGGAAGATTTCTACGTTGGCGTTTTCTATCTTCCAACTGTTCCTGGATAGTTATATCTTGTTCAATGGCTGCCCACGAATGTTCAAGTTTGACCCAGTTAGTAGTAGTTTTAAGAATTGTGGCGAAAAGGTTTAAGGCAATGTGCATCTGGTCTGATAGTTCGGGTTCAATATTAAGCTGTGTTGGTACAGGGACAGTAATGGAGGAACAGTAAAGGTGGTAAAAAATTCAGAGTGAGATTAAGTGTTGTCTCAATTTGGTCGTATAAAAGAGAATTTACGGTTTTAGGAATAAAATAGGGATGCAAATCAAAGGCTCTTTCCCGTAACTGTATTATATTTTAATAAAAGGTGTGAGGTGGGAGAAAAACATTTAGCTATCTATAGTGTAAGGCTCCTACTAGGGGAGAATCTCATGGATAAACAGAAGAGAAAAATGTAAGGAAATAACCGATGTAGCAGAGAATATATGTAGAATTCTGAAAATGCAGACTGGTCTTACACCCACTGATAGATGGTACAGAGGAAAAATAGTAAACAATTACAGAAAACCAAAATTCATTCACTATAGTAGTGGTCATACTAAATTATAACGAAGCACATCAATTAGGAATATGAAATGAAACGAAGTATGAGATACAAGGAAACAAACTTGTAACACAGTCGTGACAGAATTGAGAATCTTCAGATTTGCTTGTATTAACTCTCAAATGTAAAAAACTCTGTTATGATCGACACAAAAAGGTCCAGCCCTGTTTATTTCTTTCTGTGACATATTTATACAATTTTACAAATAAGATAGAATCTCAAAAGTCACAAAATTTCGGTTATGACAGGGGGAGAGCAATCGCTCCATTTCTTCTTCTATGTTTTCACTTGGTGCCGTACGTTTGTCCTCGCGCGAGCTCTGTACAGGTGACACACCTTTCAACCAGTTGAGCTATTAGCCGCAATGGTTCTGCTTGACAACTGGCTTCAAAGAAGTAACATTCTCGTGCTAACTGTTGGAGCCTGTCTTCCATCTGTCCATCTGTGATGTCTATGGCGCATAATCTCACGCTGGGTTTAATCATGCACTTATCTACTTGGACTATGTCCACCATAGTCATCTGAGAGATATCAGCCAAATCTCCTTCTTCCTTTTCCTTCAGATCAAGCAAGATATTTTCCACATTCATTTGTATCAACGTCTCGGCATTGCCTCCGCTGTCAATACCTAGTAGATCACCGTCTATAGAATTAAAGGCCTCTTCTAAGGAATCGGTTATATTTTTGGCTTGCTACTTGCCCTCGACAATGTTATGCTCCCATTCCTTTAACATGATGTTTCCTCTAGTTTGCTCTGAAAGGGTGAACCTGGGAGTGCCTGCCGAAACCCAGTTGTTCGTGGCTATTACAGCCTCCTGGAAAGCAACCCGAGCTGCTCTGGCATCCCTTTCTCTGGCAGATAAGTTCTCAGAAACCTGATTGACCAAAAAATAGTTGTCTCGGATCGCTTCTACCTTGGCAAGTAAATTTCACTGTGCTGCAGAGACTCTGCTCCGAATCTCGATCGCCTGGGATTTGAACATCCCGATGTCTATCATTTTGTTCTCGGTGATCTCCACCCTAGCCTGCAGCTATTCGATCAAATCCCTCTGCTGGCTCACTTGCATCCGACCATCTTGGACCACCAGCTACACTTGCTCGAGCTTAGTTTTGAGCATCTCTATCTCGTTCTTATCGGCCAACCTGGCCTGCTCTATTCCTACGCTTGCTTGGTATTTAGCAGTTTCTGTTGCTGTGGCCAATCTGGCTTCAAGGGTCCTAATGAGGCAATTCTTTCTTTTAAGTTGACTTTTTAGGAGCCCGACTGAAAATTGATTCGCCGAGGCATATGCTCCTAGTGTCCCTTCTATCTCAGTGGCGAATTGCTCATTTTTCTTGTCTTTTCCATCAGTTATGACTTTATATTTCTTGGCAGTCGACTCTCCTTTTTGATAGAATTCCCTTTTCACTACCTCCTTTCTCTTATTATCGAAGAAAAACTCATTCAGAGGGAGTTCTTCTACTCTTATGGGCCTCAATTCTTCATTGAATATCCATCCCGCATTCATATTTCCCTGCATCGACTGCAAGGGGGTGACTAATGTGATGGGTTCCCCGATATGCTTCGTAGATTTTCCTGGAGTAGCGACCGGATTCTATTTCTTTTGCGGGTCAGGAGTGTTTATTTCTACTTCTGGACTCTGCTTCTTTGGCATGTCCAGAGTATTTTTCTCTACTTCCAGACTCTTCGTTTGTTCCCCCTCATCCTAGTGTTTTCCTTGGTCGAGAGTCGCATCCTTATAGCCTTCGGTGTCCTTCTATTTTGTCTCCGAAGTACCTAGACCCTCACCTCGCAACACTGCAAGGAGACAGCTACGTCGATGTTCCTGGAACTTCAGAACATCGGCTCTTTCCTCAGGTGCCAAGGATTGTATCCTATCTAGAATCTCCTCATAGGACCTTTCTCCTCAGAAAATGTCATCCGAGGGTGAATTTTCATGCTCAAATCTCTTGAGCCCGCAATTTACCAAATGGTTGCTCACGACCCTCTGCGGATCGTGCTTCTTGTATTCGATGGAGACCAAATTTAGGTCTTCCAGGGATGCGGCCTTGGCTTTGGCATGCCCAAAATCTAATAAAGAATAAGAATTCAAACGAACAGGAAACAATGGCCATACCTTCTTCGAGCACCCTTTAAGTTCTTTGCTTACACCGCCAATTACCGTTTGCCGGGCAACCTCGTGACAAGCCAGCTTGTCGAGAATGAACAATGGCAGCGCATGTGGGGGAACAGAAGCCCCAAAAACTCTGAGGTAGGAAAATTCAGCTTCTACATACCAGTCTACGATGTTGCTCAGATTTGTTACTATGTTGTCCGAGATCCAGGGTGGCGGGTGACCAAAAATGGCGACATGCAGGGGCACCATCACCCAGTTAAAAATTTCATACGCAAAATTTTCTGCTTTGTTTTCCCATAATTTTGTATGATATACATGTATGGGTTCTTCTTCAGCTGGAGTACAACTCCAGCTCATCAATGGAAATGGTGTCATAGAACAAATTGCGTCCATAATGTACGCGGACATGAAGAATGATGACGCCTTCCCATTCTCCTTCTGCTCCCGATACTTTGTGACCCAATTGGTCAAGCTATCCGAAAGCATCTTTGCCACGTTAAAGGAACAACCTTCAGCAACCCAAAACATTAGAGGCACCCACACAAGGAAAAAATGCGATGTGTCCTCTTTCCCATATAACCGGCATGTCATCATGGCCACATATTTGTACTACAGTTCTAATGAAGCGATTGAATAAATGCCGTGGCTATCAGCTCTGAACTTTGCGGTGTTTGAAACCCAATCCTTTATCAAACTGGACATGGTTTTATCATACTGTACGCATTCCTTCTCCTTGAATTCTTCCAAGAACTCAACACCATATGTGTGGTCGGACGTCGTGGGTAGCTTATACATGGTTTGCAGATGCTTCGGCCTGAAAGTCTCGATGGTGACTCTCTACTTGTTCATGATAGTTCTGGTAGGTATGTCCACATGGTCGCGGCCTGGCTGCTACTCTGTGCATTTCGGACTGGACGACTACTTTGTACTTGGTGGTTATATCATCTCTTTCGTTGTCGTCAGAGTCGTCAGAATAATCCACCAATTCTTCTTACAGAATATCTGAAACATATGACCAATTCGGGACCGAGTTGATACTTCGGGGCGAAGTATTAGAGACATTGTTTTGAGCCTTGTCCCAAAACCTCAACATTTGCCTTTGCTGCTTTTCGCGGAGCCATGGCTAAAGCTTGTGTTTTAGCTCTTCTGCGATAGAACTGCGTATACATACAGAAGTCAGTTTACTCAGAGGTGGTGAGCTCTGCGTGCTATGAAAATGCATTTGTTATGATGAAATATAGCTCTGATATATACTCAAAAACTCGGTACCTTTCAGAACAAGTCTGTCAAATCACATTTGGAAATAAATTTTGCCATAAAAATCCGATCTTATACATCGATTTACCCTATTTCCTCATTAATGTCATAAACTTTGGCGGTTTTAAAATTTTAGTTGGCGCATGGAGGAAAAGGCTACCTCATAAATCGTGAAGACATCAAAGCATGGGATATTCATTGATTTAGCTTAATTAATCCGATTTTACCATTGTTAACAATGTTTTGGTACTCGTTATATTGGGGATTTTACTTCAACATTTTGATTCTCTAACACCCGAAACTGTGAAGATCGATTTTGGTTAATAAAGGGTAATTGTGATTTGGGGCTTGATTAATTTTATAATTATTATATTCGCCATATCGCGACTTGGAGCTTCGAAGATATGTTTCTGGGAGATTCACATGCCTAGCTGCGAAGCCACGAGATCGCGATAGAATGACTTAATTAAAGGGAAGATAATCTTGGCTTAAGTGATTAATTAATCACATTATAACTGCATCGTGATTTCGCGAGTCGGGGTTTAGACGGTGTATCTTTCGAAAAATATAACGACGAGTGGCAAAACACCGAGAGAATTTTTTTACCACGGTTAGCTTTTGCCTTTATCCTTGAGGTGAGTTACTCAAATAAGGACCTCATGTTCTCGGCTATCGGGGCTATGGAAATAAACTTTTGGGTTTGGCGAACGACGAGGTGCGAAACTCCGACGACGTTTAATCATGAGTTGGGGAAAACTTTACCCTCGTTACTCTTTTGAGTGAAAAGTTAAAACGACTTCGTTGTTTTGTGACTCGGGACGTGTGAACTGCATGAGTTATAGTATCTGATCTATGAGATCCCGAAGTAGAATGAAAGAGGAAACATTTTATGACATATAGGACTTGTTTTGAGAGTGGAATAATCATCGTTGGTCGTGTGATCAAGCTTCAGAGATCATCGACATCTCAGAGGAAAAAATGAAAACCATTTTTAGATTTCAAGCATTAAGAATGGAACTTGTGAAGGCCTAGAAAAACAAAGGCAGCTCCAACACTTGTCAAGTATATCGAAGGTCCAGGTGGTTGAACAAACTCTTACAGTTCGAGAAGCTATTCTCTGTACCCTCAAAGATAATTTGATCATGGCCTAGAATCACACGAAGCAACATGAAGATCAAGGTCACTCTGAACGTCAATTTGCAGAAGGAGATCATGTGTTTCTTCGACTGCAATCTTATAAAAAAAATTCCCTCAAGGCTGACCATTGTCAGAAATTGGCACCCAAATTTTATGGTCTTTATACCATTCTCAAGCATGTGGGACAAATTGCCTATCTATTATCTTTTCCTAGTCACTCTAAGATCCATCCTATTTTTCATGTTTCCTACTTAAATAAGTTGATTGGAACTAAGTTACAAACTCAAACCAACCTTCCTGAGTTGGATGAAGAAGGCTCCATTTGCCTACAACCACAAGCAGTTTTTGAATACTGTGAACATCGTCTGTGTTAGCACACCATCAAGGAGGTGTTAGTCTAGTGGAAAGATACAACTCCAACAGATGCCACTTGGGAACCAACTACCATTCTACAACAATTTCCTCATCTCAAGCCTTAAGGACAAGGTTTTTTTTAAGGAGGATGACATGTTAGGGACCTAACCCTTCACGTAGGTAGAATAATATATTTCCATGTAATAAAGGAAAATATTAATAAGGCCTATCAATGAGGAAAAATAAGTCAAAAGCTTCCGCTTCTAGAAGGATCTTTGTCTAGATTGTTCTTTTGGATAGACAAATTTATTATAAATAGGAGTAGAGGGTATGAGAAGTTTTGTCTTGGATATTATTTTAATAGATCGCTGCTCTACTAGAGGTTTCCCCCTAAAAGAGGAAAGTGAACATTTCTCTCAGTAATCAAGTTGCTCTTTTTGATGATATTCTGGTATTATTCTAGTATTATTGTGGTGTTTTTCTGGTTATATCATTGTGTATCTGCTATTTCTAGCTAATTATTTATGTTCTTCATACTATTTTATATCTGGAATATTACAATGGAAGCCAAACATGATGTCCAACTACTTCCTTGCTACCCTTATCTTTCTCTACATCGTGTCGAGGTTTCCCTAGGATTGTTTCTCTAGCTTGATGTCTTCCTACAATGCTATTAGTCTTCCATTCACCTCTTGAATGGTTTCCTTTATGGTTCCCTACTGGTGCATAAGTGTGTCGATGCTCATGCCCTTGCCTTGATAAATTTTTTTTCTCTATATGATGTGGATAATGATATACAAAAACTATAGGAATTCATTATTTTTTCTTCAAATAAGCAACACATTGTGCCTTTGAGTCACTTACCTCCTTAGCTTCTTTAGTTTTTTCTTCATGTGGATTTGTTTCATCTCCTTTTACAGAATCTACCTCTAATTCAACTTTGGTCTCGAAAATAAGTTATTTTTTTCCTCCATGGGACCATCTTTCTTACTAAGAGACGCATCCTGAAAGGTGATTTTATTTTTCTTGTACCACAACTTCAAAAATGTCTTTTTCACATTAATATTAATGGTACCCACTAATTCTATCCAAGGATATCCCAAAACAATATCCACTTCATCCATATCCATATCATAAAAATATGAATGAAATACATATTTGTTGATGGAGATCTTCAAATATTTAAAAATTTGAACATTTTCACCCTCAACCTTTGTTCTTTGAACATTCTTTCCAGGAACTTGTAACCTATTAACCAACTGAACATTGATAAAATTATGCAGGAAACTAGGGTTAATAGAAACAATGATATTTGATTTATGAATACATCCATGAACCTATAATGTAGAATTTCCACATGAAAATAAACCCTTTCTTCTTTATTTACTCTTGGCATGAGACCATTTTTCTAAAACCAATTTTTCAAATTCTTCATTGGAGAGTGCCATCATTTTTCTATAGCTAAGCAAATTCCACCAAATGGCTACATCACCTTGTAAATCCAAACTTATCAATGCTTTCCAATGCTCTTTACTGAATGAATTCCTATATTCTATGACTTATTCAATACTAGGGCCATCATAATTTCCTGCAAAAGACATCTTACTATGAAAACCCCAAAAATAGAACTATAACTTACTGTGTAAATCGTGAGGCCATTTCTAGAAGATCCCTAAACCTTTAACGAATTTAAAATGTTGATAGAATCACTTCCTGAACTCCATTTTGGCTAATGGTTTTTTTGAAAATGGATATTTTTCCTAGAAGAATTCAAATATCCAATTCTTTTGGGGCAAATTCAAAGATAAAATGTTCATATCTGAGTCTAAAACTGCATGACCCCCTTTTTTTTGTCCAAACAAAATATGTGAAAATAATAAAAAAATTATTCCCTTATTTGGACAAGGAAAGAGCGTTGATACCAACTGTTAAGTACCTAAATAGATCTACAAATATACTTCAGAAATAAGCTCAAATCATTCACCAAAATACTGAACACAAGAATGTGGACAAAACCCTTGATGTAGGGTAACACCATATATTAATCCTTATGGAGGGATAACACTCCTCAAGCAATTATTGATACACTCAAAATGTTCTTCAGTAGACTTCAATACATTCCTTACACTTCTTTATATAGCATTCTATATCTTCTAGGAACATTATAGAGAAGAAATCTTATAGAAAGCCTATTTATTAATTTAACTACCATAGTGGGCCATATTTAATAATATAGTGGACCTAGTCCACCTTACATTGAATAGATTCAACTAATAATACATAACCACATTCCCATTGGGTACCTCCCTAGGCACCCCATATTACCTCCCTAGGTATACTACAATAGGCCTTGAAATACTCTTTTTGGGGGGTTGCTTTTTGTCCATTTTTGGCTTGTTTTGGTGTTTTTTAGTGAATGGTATTTTGGCCCATTGTAATATAATTCTATTTAAGGAATTAGGGTTGCCATCTAATTTTTGTAAATGGATTAGGTTTTAGATGTCATGGAATCATATATATTTTATTGTAAATGGTGAGGTTAATACAATGAGAAATATAGGTGCAACTCTATTGTTTGTTGGTTTTCTCGATTATGGGTTTCCACAGTAGATATATTAGAACTATGTGTGAATGACATTGATTTCCTTTCTATTTTTATAAATAATATGTGTGAATTACTTTACTGTAAAGTTTTAAAATTTATACCTTCTTCAATCTCTCCCATATCCAAATGTTTTTCTTGTTTCTTCCTTTTTCTCATTCTAATCTCAATATTTTCCAAAAGTAACTATCTAAATTCTTCTAGTCTTCTTAGTACTATCAATGTTCAATTGTATTCCCTTTACAATATTCAAGATTTTTTTTTTTTTATACCACTCTTAGTCCTTGATATGCTCCAAGTTCTTAAGGGAACTATGCCAAGGATCCTTGGAGCTCAAACTGAAATTTGATTTTAATGCTACTTTGTATCATCAAGGGTTTTGATCAATACTTAGTAATTACTCACAACTCAGAGACTATTTTAGATAGGATGATTAGGAAAAATCGCAACCTATAGGGGAAATTTCCCTTCTATGTATTAGACTATTAGGGTTTAATCAATGAATGAATTTGTGAATGAAATTGCATGAACATACAAGGTATTTTCTACAAATAAATCTTGCAGGTTATCATGAGGAATACATGTTGAGAAAAATAGAATTTAGCAGTTTAAAAAATAATGTATTATGGGTTTTCTTAAGAAAAATTATTAAGGAATATTATCATTTGAAACATTCAAGAATATATCAGAAAATGCATGCATACATTTGACTGCTTCAAAAAAATAATGGAAATAAATGTTGGAATACTGAGAGTGGGGGTGAATCAGTATTAACACTTTTTATCACTTTTAACCACTTTCAATCATAATGTATAATCATAGCATATAAACATTAACTTGATCAATTACCATTCAACAATTTATCATCGATGTTTAGTATATCATCAACAATATAAATCAACAATGCATCATAAAATAATCATAGATACACAATACACCAAGATTTACGTGGAAACCCAATGTAGGAGACAACCACATAATTATTTTCTTATATGTCAAAAGAAATACATTCATAGTAAGCACCAACTTCCCAATTTTCCAGCTCCAACTAGAAGGAGGCTCCAACCCCCTAATTCTCAGGCTCCAACCTGAAGGAAGCTCCAACTCCCTGATTTTCCAACTACAACTAGAAGGACATTCCAACCCCTTAGTTTACAGGCTTTGACCTAAAGGAATATCCAACTCCCTGATTCTCCACCACCAACGGGAAGGAAGCTACAACCTCCATTCCTTGCCCCATCTTGTCACTCTGAAATATAAATGTAGAACAACCTATCACTACCATATCAACATGTCATTGTCCCTATCGTTGGACTGATACAACATCATTTTCACTGTCAACCTATCATCACAACATTTCTCTCTCAACATGTCACAAAAACATGTCACATCAACCTATCACTTTCAACCCCATCAACCAAACCAGATCTACTCACATAGATCAATTGCGGAGAAAAACTCTCAACCATATGCACAATATCACAAAGATGTTCATCAACCAAAACAACTCACAACCATCACCAATATGTGCCTCTAGATCATATACCAAAGTCACCAAGTTGTGATTTTACCAATGAACCAAGATATGTATGCCACATAATCAATAAACCATGAACCATGTACTCTTCACATCAAACTATGTGCCAAAACATCATTGATACATGACCAACCAAATGTCCAACATGCACCTCAACCACATCCCAAATAATGCATCAAAATATATACCAATGTAGCCTAGATATGCACCAACACTGTGCCTCAACAGATTTGCCTCAAACATCATGCAAACTACATCCAATATGTACCACAAGGCATATACCAAAAACTCACCAAGACATGCCTCAAACAGGTTCCACAACATCACAAAGATGCAAATTCAAACCAAGCATATAAAAATACATTTCATCATGTATCTGACTTGGTGTATGTGATCACAGGCCTACCGAGCTTCCTCAACTTCAATAACAATATAATAGTATCTTCATCAGCCTTTACCTTAGTCTCACGAGACTACTTTTCGATTAGTCACAAACCCTAACTTTCAACAAGAATAACTTTGTACCTGTAATGAATAAAAATTTGAAACATGTACCCAACCTTCTTCAGTATGTATTTTGAAATTCCTACAAGTTTCACTTCTTGAATCATTACAGAAAAGGATTTATAGGGAAAATTACATACATTGTTGAATTCTATCCTATTCTAGAGATAAAACTTGTACAACATCCCAAATGCTCAATATTTGATATCTTATTCTGAAACTAATATAGAACCAAATACATCCTGTTGTTGGCATATTTATTATGGATAGAAGGTAGAGTATTTGTTTTCCATTGATGGCAAGCTCAACCTGACGATGACGAACAAGAGAAAGTGGCAAGACCAACAACGTAGCGATGATGGCGTGGCAAGATCAGAAGCGTAAGCTCAGGAGGAGGAGAAACAATGATCGTTGGATCACCCATCTCGAATTCCCGATGGCCGTCAGATCTAAATTAAGACAAGAGGAGTGCGCAAAAGAGGAGAACAGATCTCAGACGTCAGATCCGAGTGTGAAGACCGACCATCGTCGGATCTAGAAGAAGGAGCATGATCTTCAGGTACAAGATGAAGCGGGATTACAAAGTTCCGAAAGCAGGAGGACCGTTGATACAAGAAGGACATGTGGTGAAATATCAGGGCACGACAAAAACTTTGTTTTGGAGTTTTGCAGATTAGGAAATCCAAAAGGAGGAGGTGCTCTAACCCCTCAAACTTGCGATATGAGAAATCATGATAAACAATCCTGATCGTTAGATGAAGACTACATGTGGTGAGAGGTTAGCTTTTCACTGACTAGAAATTGAAAAGAAGGAGGATCTCTATCCTTTGAAATCGTGAAACACGAAACCGCGATTCAATCTGAGCCGTTTATCAAGGGAGAGTGTGGAACGTTGATCTGACTCCATTTCAGAGTTCGGTGATCATGACATGGAGAGTCGAGACGCCTCATCATAGGATTCCCAAAATCATGAGTCACGAAAGTGCTTGATGGATAAGTTCTTGGTCACAACTATGGGTACGTGAAGGAAGGAGCTTGCAAGTTGCAAGGCTCCATTTCATGATCAGGAGTTGGAAGAGTCAGAGTGACTCGCAACAAATGTTGCAAAACGTGAAATTGCATAGCGCCTGTTGGTGTAGCTGGTGGTCATCGCCGATGGTCACGAAAAGGGAAGGTACTAATTGCTAAGCCCAATTTTTGGACATCGCAGCATGGAAAGTTGAGATGCCTCACCACAAGATATTTGAAATGCGAAATGCAAAATCGCTTTCTGATTAGCTTGTGGTCATAGCCAGTGGACACATGGGATAAACTTGAGATCCTGTGGATGTAATCCAATGGTGCTGGTTATTTGGGAGTATGATCGAAGGACCATGGTTTATCTTCATGATTAACTGTTCAGTTACAATTCAATTAGATTAACTGAATCATGATTCTTGAACGGTCGATGATTCAGTTGCTGAGGCATTTTTGCTGAAGGAGATTCGAGGTGTAACTAAAGAGGCTAGTGTGGATAAAAAGAGACATGCAACGACTGTGTAAGGTTGGTTGTTTGAACTGGAAAAATTAATTGAACTGGGAGAAAGGAAAATCACAGTATGTGCAGAGTGAAATCAATCTTAGAGATGAGAAGCATAAGCTAAAGAGACAGAAGAAGAGAAGATTTATAGAACAGACAAAGAAGAGCAGAATTGTAGAACAGACTGAAGAATAGCAAAGTTACACAGTAGAGAAGAATTAGTAAGAATTGATATATCTATATTGTTGATTATTCAGCCAAAATTTATAAGCAGGGAGGTAGGGTGGTGCTACGGAGGACCGTGGTCCTATGATATTCAAGTTTGTGCTTGAATATTGGAAGTTGTGTCTTCCATCTAGTTGTATCTTGAAAAAAAGGGTGGTAGGGTGGTTCTAGGGAAAACAAAGAGTTTTCTGTATACAAGTTGGTGCTTGTATAAGTCCAGTTGGTGTTGGAACAATTAGGGAGTTGATGCTTCCTTCTAGTGGGTGCTAGAGAAGTAAGAGGGTTGGTGCTCTCAGAGAGTTGGAGCTTTCAAAACAGAGGTAGTAGCCTCACTTTGATTTGGTGATCAAAGATAGATGATGTACATAATTTAAAAGACTGCCTATCATTCAAAGAAGAAGAGGTTTTCTCCCTTTATGGGTTTCCTCATGAAAATATGTCTCTATGTATATCTTATGTGTGACTGATGTTCATTATTTATGTTGTTCATATCTTGTATAATATTGATGGTCACTTGAAAGAGATTACAAATTATTTGAATAGTCATAAATTGTTTAATAACAACTAATTCACCCCTCCCTCTCAGTTGTCTTATTAATTTCAACAATTAGTATCAGAGCGGGTTCCTTTTACTTAAACATAGATCTGTAAGCTTAAGCATCACAAGTCACGAAGCGACTTTAGCCAATAAGTCTCCTCTCTTTGATGGAATTTTTTTTTCCTTCTGGAAGGTTAGAATGAGAACTTACCTAATGGCCTTAGGTGCTAATGTTTGGGATGTAGTAGAAAATGGATACATAACACCTGTTGTGCTAGCTTCCAAGGATGATAAGTTAGAATTTATCTTTAATGCTAAGGGAATGAATGCTATCTTGAATGGACTTGCAGAAACTGATTTTGTAAAGGTGATGCATATTCAAACTACCAAAGAAATGTGGGATAAACTTATTAACAGTTATGAAGGAAATGAGAAAGTGAAAGATGTCAAACTTCAAACATATAGATTGAAATTTGAACAACTAAAGATGAATGAAGATGAAACAGTGAGAAAGTATTTTTTAAGAGTTGAAGAACTTGTGAATGCCATGAAGGGTCTTGGTGAGAAAATTGAAGAATCATTTTTAGTTCAGAAGATTTTAAGATCTTTGCTTGATAAATTTAATCCAAAAGTCTCTGCAATAGAAGAACTAAAGGATCTTAAAAATCTGTTCATTGATCAACTCCTAAGAACTCTAACTGCATATGAAATGAGAATTAGTAAATATAAATCCATTACTAGAGAAACATCTTTTAAAGTAGACAAGAATACTGATTCAGAATTAGATGATATTGAGGCAAAATTTGTGAGAATGTAAGGTAGCTAGAGAGGTAGTGGAGGGGCCCAGAGGG
>SNQJ01S0036520.1:536-12204 GCA_010110895.2 Picea sitchensis
TGGAAAGATTAAGTTTGAACTGTTTAGGGAGATGTTAGGTGTAGAAGTCAATCCATTCTCCATTAAGGGGGAGACTTGGAAATAATGGAGTAAGCGCCACTTGTAAGCACCAGTTATCAGTTTCAGTTGTGAGAGTCAGTTGTAGGAGTGTTAAGAGTGAGTTCATAGTTAAGAGTCTAGTTGTCTTTGGTTTACATGTAACCGACTCAGTAGAGTCTTTTATTATATAAGGATGTAATCCGTCTTCATTAAATAATAGAGAAGTGAGTGTAGCCTCACCATGGTGTTTGCTTTAGCATATTTTATCTCTACCACCTCCCTCGCATAACGTCAAAGGACAGGTTGCTAATGCAGTTGTTGAACAGTTGTTGTCAAATTTTCCACATGAAAAGCAACTAATAAATTTTCCAAGTGCCCATCACCTCAATCGCCGTCATGAACGCGCTTTGAGGGTAGCAATTTCAAAACTAGATAGCCACGGTTTTGACAACTTCAATATTATCCAACTAAATAACAAAGAAGGAATTTTCCAAGCGCCCATCGCCTCAATCTTTGTCATCAACGTTCTGGAGAGTACCTCAATCTTTGTCATCAGTGGTCTGGACAGTAGGAATTTTAAAGTATTCAATCCATAGAATTTGATGGTATGGACAACTCCAATATTATCAATCAAGAAAATTTTCAAGTGTCCCTAATTTTAATTTGAAAGCGTCCCTAATTTTAATTTGAAAATAATATAGGGTTTTATCCCTCTTCATTAATGAAAAATTAAAATAATTATATTTTAATGGAAAATAGTGAATTTAATATATATTATTAAAAAAGTTAAATAAAATATTTTTTTTTTTCAACATATTAAAAATTAATTAACTTGGAACTAAATAAATCCTAAATTTAATAAAAATTAACAATATACATATTTTATGGAAGCTTCAAGTAACATCTATCGCCATAGATTAGAAATTAAGATCAAGGAGAATTATCCCAAAATGCAAGATTCGTGAAGGGAGAAGCTAATGTTCGCATGCAATCGAAACCCTAAACTTGCATCTTTCGAGCGATTTTTAAGTTGAAGATGCAAGCTACAAACTACCAACACAACTCACTGAAAGATATGGATCCTGAGGCATGGTGAAAACCCCCTCATACCAAAATGTAGCTTCCAACGACAAAGTTGGAGCCAGAGCCAGGTATTCTACTTTCAAGTCATCACCCCATCTCCGTGAGAAAATCTTGCTAAAGGAACACAACTTGGAAAAGGACATGGAGGTGGAAGTGGGAACATCTCATCCAAAGGAATCTCAAACTTGGGAGCCTGGTAAATGCATTCCCCAAGCATCCAAAGCACCAAGATATGTGATAAATTCCACCATAGTGGGGGAGTACACTCAATTCATGAAAGAACATGACCTCATTGGAAATTTTTTAGGATTATGGCCCTAGGAAGGATACCTCATGCCCTAGATCAAAACAAGGTGGAACCCTAAAGGGGACTATGAAATCCAACTCAACTTGAAAGGATTCTTCACGATCATCTTTTACAATATGGAGGAAAAGGATCAAGTTTTTGAAAATGGCCCATACTTCTAAAATTATGCAGGGCTTTTCCTTTTATTCTAGACAACCCGCTTCAGCCCATAGAAAGAAGAGTCCATGACCGTGCCAGTCTGGATTCGACTCTACTCCTTTCCCTAAGAGTTTTGGCTTAAGGATATTCTCATGGGTATTGGTAATACCATAGGCATATATGTGAAACCCTCAGAAGCAACAATGCAAAGAAAGTATACCTCCTATGCCCAAATATGTGTATACATGGATATTTCCAAGACTTTGCCAGGCTCGGTCACCATTGAGTATCAGTATGAGGACTAGAATTAGACCATCGACTATGAACACATTCCCTTTCTTTGCCATAAATGTCATGAGAATGGGCATGTGTTTCGAGATTTCCCCCTCAATGCACAAGCTCCATCGATGGGGAAAGGAAAATCGAAAGATGTGAGTCAAGCTTGCATGAGAAGAAAAGAAAATTTGAGTGCCCTTTTGGGACAGTTTCTTATTTTGGTTTTGGAGAAGAAGAGAAGGACTAAGTGGTGAAAAAAGAGAATGAATCATGTTATTCTTAAGGACAACCATTATTAGGATGATTTTAATGTTGAAAATGAGGTTATAGGCCTTTTATAAAGGTTCAAGTTTGTGAGTGACATTTCCTGTTGAGAAAATGGCTCAAGATCCTTGAGAAGGCTATGTGAACACTCCTGAAATAGTAGAGAATTTTTAAATTCCCCAATTGTGATATTTCCTAGCCAATGAAGTGCACTAGATCGCGAGAGGGAAGTGGGAACGCCTAAGGGACGTGTAGTGAAAAATGATCCCATTCCTTGGGTTGTGAAGGTTGAGGGGAAATATAGAGATGGTGGATTGGAATTTATTGTCAAGTAGAATCCATGTAGTGGGTTGATAAATTATGGAGAGTGGAAATCCAAGAGAGCCAGACCTCCTTGTGGACTCATATCCTCGTCTCGAGGGTGAATTGTTGTTGATATTTGGAACAACAAGCCAATGGCTAGGAGGATCATCCCATGTATGTATCCATCCAATTCAACAATTCAGTATATATTTTTTATTTTATTTACATGATTATGTCCACTTAATGTATAAATGTTAATTTGAATGTTATTACTATGTGTTTGTATGGTTAAATTATATTTTTTAGAAACATTTTTAATTCCATGGAAAAATTAGCATGATGTCTACTAGTGTTTCTATTCTAAAATAAAATGTGTGCTTTAAGAAATTTTATGATCCAGGTGAACATCGGTGTCCACCCACATATTCCAACTGGCTCAAAACAGTTTGTTGGAAATTTACTACTTTTAGTAGTTTTTTGGGTCCTAAACTTTCGAGGCCATGTTAAGGGCCTAAATGACATTTTTCATTATGAGACACCTCAACAATTTCCAAGGGAATAATTGAGCCCCAAAAATGAATCACCTCATCGATACCTTTTCAATGAGCTATCGTGCACCCCAAACAAATATTGTATGCAAAAGTTACACCCCGAGAAGTCGATACACCAAACTACCCAAAACGAGGTCCACAAAATAGTTGGTTTTTCATCTTCCGGTGTTAGGGTTTTGGATTTTATTTTTGTTAAAAGGCCTTTGGAGCCTCATTGTAACAATCATATTCTTGATAATGAGTGTAGTCGTCACATTTCTTCTCATAGATAATATGCCACCATTATAGTGAGTCTTTCACTCTGTATTTCTACAGTTTTGTACATTTCGCTCATTAATAGAAATTGTGTATTACTGTATCTTCGTTTTTATGGTTATATATCTGATATATATCTATTATATTATTGGATATATTATATATCTATGTACATTTATTTATTATATCTCCGCTCTCATTTCGTGCCGAAAATAATCTGGATCAGTGGTATCAGAGTAGGCTTCCCTTGATCATTTTCAGTGCATGTCCCCGACGAGGTCTGAGTATAGCAAGTTGGGTCTTGAGCTTGTATTTCTTGAGGACAATCGCTCTTGCATGCCCAAGAAACCCTCCATGGAAGAAGAAAATAAAAATGACAGAGAAGAAGATCATATTAATCTGTTGCATGAGCAAGCTCTCATGCGACAAATGGACGAAATGATAGAGAATTTTTCCCACATCCTTCAACGTCTTCCGATAAAAACAAGGCCTTCTTAATCAAGAGACCACTTTGGAGGAACCTCTCCTTTCAAGGTACAAGTTAATTTTGATATTCCAGTATTTGAAGGTCATATAGATGCGAATGCCCTAGAAAATCGTTAAATCTGCTAGAAGGTTATTTCTCTGCTCACAAATTTTCTGATAGGGAAAAGATCACCTTCACACTCCTTAAGGCTCTCCCCCATGTCAAACATTGGTGGGAAAATTATTGGGAGAAATGTTCCACAAAGGATTCTAAAATATATGGGGTTGAGCCCACTTGGGATTTTTTTGTGGATAAGGTCAAGGAATAATATTACCCTATTGGTAAATATGACAACCAGTAAATGAGATGGACCACACTACAGCAAGAGAGGGGCCAAACAGTGCCAGATTTCACAAATAATTTCCATACCTTGTGCACCAAGTTGGGTATCAAATACTTTGAGTGACATCTCATTCTGAAATATCATGGGAATCTGCATAGGTACATCCAAACAAAATGGATTTTTTGTACATCTCATCACTGGGAGTTGCCTATCGATATGTTGTCAAAATCGAGCAGAAATTTAGGTACTAGAACAAATGGGAGTTTAGGTTTGCAAATCCACAACAACCAAAGCATGGTAAAGATGGCCCTAACAACCATCCTCTAGAAAACCAGTCCAAGCCACAAGAAAAGAAGGGTAACAAAAAGACGAAGGACACTGGAAAGTGGTGTGATTTCCACAAAATCCCCTAGCACAACAATGATGAATTTTGATCAAAACAATCATTGGATGCATACCAGGTTGGACTTCTTCTTTTTGAAAATATCTATTTACATTATCATTGTTTCTTTCTTCAATATTTGCACGTTCTCGTTTATTTCTCCAATAATGCTTTTTCCTTTGATCGTTATGGTGATTTTCATCTCGAGTGCGATCAAATTTTCTCTTGCACAAACTTATG
This sequence comes from Picea sitchensis, assembly GCA_010110895.2. NCBI lineage: Eukaryota > Viridiplantae > Streptophyta > Pinopsida > Pinales > Pinaceae > Picea > Picea sitchensis. Next base: position 5,184 of record SNQJ01S0036520.1, read on the forward strand.
TTTCCCATGAGTATAGTTATCTGTAAACATTATGTTCAACAAATGCTTCACCTTGAAAAAATGCTCAACATTTATCTTTCAATATATAAATTATTATTCCAATAAAAACTAGAACAAACATCAATTACCTTATTCAACAAAAATGAAAAAGATGATTCGAAACTTTGTTTAGGTGCTCTAGAAAACCATCAAACAAGCGATGAATTTTGTTAAATGTGTTAGTCTGAAAGAGTATTTATACAATTTGGCGCGAAATCTTTTCATTTTTTCCGACCGATGGAATTCGCTCAACCATCTTTCGGCCAAAAAGCTTGGAAACCGTTTAATTTTGACGGATTTAGTTAGAATTTAGTTTTTCAGCAAAAAGAAATGTTTTTTGGCCGAAAGATTATTTCCGTTGAAAACTAGAGAATGGGAATGTATGTACGAACCAGAGAATTCCCTCAATCTTACCTTAACTTTGTGGCATAGATATTTGTGGCATAGGTTCCTAGTTGCATCAACCATTCTGCTCCCATCACCATATCCATTGTGTAAAGGGGTAGAGCATAATATCCATTTTGTAGCTCCAACTTTTGTATATGTACTGAAACTTATGGCATCGTCCTACTCCTTCAATTGGTTGACCATCAATAGTTGTGACCATGAGGTCCTTTATAGGGTATATGAATTTTTTATTTTTTTTTGAGATTAATGTCCACAAAGTTGTGGGTGCTCCCCAAATATACTAATATTGTGATATATTTCCCTTTTAGGTTTCATTGGATACTTATGATATTTGGTTTCATTTTTTTTGTAATTTCTTCAAATGAAATCATGGGTTTTCCACTGAGGTTGTTTTGGGTAGTACCCTTCCTTCTCATATGAGGTGGAGTATAATGTAATATAGATGTTTTTTCTTCCTACACTAAAGCCTCTAACTTATCTTCCTCATGAGTTTGTTTTATGCACATGGTTGAAGCTAATGACACCTTTGGAGAGTTCCCATCCTCATTAGTTTATAGTAGGTCTTCTTCAATGGTAACATACACTTTATTCCCATTTATAATTTTTCAGTGATATGTGTATTTGGGTGCACATCTATGGCCCATACCCCACTTTTCACCACATCTACGAAACTTGTTTTCTTTCCTTTTTTCTTCCTCCTCATATTTGCTACTAGAGGAATCAAATTCATTCTTAGCCTCATGTCTATATGATTTTTGGGTCTAGAATTTGTGTCCTACTTTCCACTTGTATCCACAAAACTTGCAATCGTTACCTTTTTTTCATGAATAAGTCTTATCAAATTATTTTAATAATGATCTTTCAAGTTTTTTCTCTACCACCCTTATCTTACGTATTGTTGTTTCCATATATGTGATATCGTGTAAATTGAATTCATTTTGGATGTGAGGTTTAAGACCAACTATATACGATTGAACCAAACATTATGTTGATAACCTTGGTACTCTTGTAGCTAATGTTTCCCATTCACGAGTAAAATTGTCCAAGTTCCTTTTTTTTGTCATCTAATGAGATTTGTAAAAGATTCCTCTTCTTCGATACCATAAATTGTTTTAAACAAATCATCCTTAAACTTATTCCAATTTATTGTGTACATCCTATTTTCTTCTACCACATTGTAACACCCTGTTTCCCCCGGTCTATAAAAATAACTATATTGGTCGAGAACTATGGCAAACTCCAAGATGTGAATGTGTGATTTGACGGACCCTGTATAAAAGGGTCGATGAATGTAAATGATGTGTGTATATATATGTTGCATGACTGTTGAGAGGGGGATGTGCTGAAAAAGAGACCACGATGGTTGATGAAAGGTGGTGGAAGGCACCTGGAATGGTGGCGTTAACTTCCACTGAATCAATACCATGTTGGTATTTACTGGCTCAAAGACCAAAGCTACTCTCTGGCCCTAGAATGAATTACTCGTCGGAATGGTAGGTGGGGAGGATCCTCATGAGTTAATGAGGGGATGGGAGTGAACCGCCCATCCGTAGAAGCCCTCAGACCTGACCACTGCAGGGGAATTCATGCCACACACAACCTTGCAGGACAAATCAAGAAAGGAAGTGTGGGGAGAGGGCATGTGACAGGGGGGTCGCGAAAGGAGAACTAGAGGAACTCCGAAAAAATATAGGGAGTCATGAGCAGAGGAGAAGGAAAGTAACCTTCGTCCTAGACTTTCGACGAGCGGGAAGTAAGAGAATGAGTCTCAAAGCATCGTGGTCTAGCTCAGGGGTGGCTAGTGGTAAATCCATTAGGAGTCAATGAGCATACGGTTGGGTGGAAACGAGCACCCCTCTCAGTGGTCGTGCCACATTTGGTGTTCTTTCTGATAAGTGTTTACATCTCGCATCTTAAATTAAATATAATGGATGCATGCTCATGTTTGCGCACTTATAAATGATTGATTTCTCGATAGAAGTGTTTTCCTGGTGTTTCGATCAGCAACAATGAATGTGTGCTTATACTTATATGACTATAATTGTTTTAGGTATAGAATGTATAAGTTCAGATTCAATCTCGTCCCCTAGAGAGTTGTCCCATGCTCACGACCCCTGATATGCCCTAGTTTGTTTTCCCGAAGGCACCTCCTTCTGAGAAGCTCCATCATATTCCAGAGCCGGAGTGAGTTTCTTGCAGGGACTACTGTTTAAGTAAAATATTTAAGCCTACCTCTCCTGTGTCACAGAGTTCATAACTCAATAAGTTAAGAAAGCCTTTCAGTCATGTCCCCAAGCTTGGTGATAATTATCCAAGAGTCTGTTGAAGGATTTTATGGCCTAAGTTTGGAAACCTTGCACTAGAAGGAATGGTTCCCTCAGATGTTGGTGTTTCGGCATTTCGGCGCCCGGGATACCAAAGGACAAGTTTCCTTGTATTCACAAGTCGCAAAATCCTGACTTGCGAAAACATAAAATAAGTATAGTGTGATTAGAAGTTGATGTTTCAGTGTTTCGACACCCGGGATATCTAGAGGCAAGTCTCCTGTACTCGCCGGTCCCAAAATCTCGACTTGTGAAACCCTGAAATAAGTATAGCATGATTAGAAGTTGATGTTTCAATGTTTCAACACCCGGGATATCTAGAGGCAAGTCTCCTGTACTCGCCAGTCCTGAAATCCCGACTTGCAAAACCATGGAATAGTGTAGCATGGTTAGAGTCTTGATGTTTTGTTATTTCAGCACCCAGGATACCTAAGGGTAAGACCTCTTGTAATCGTCAGTCCCGAAATCTCGACTTGCAAAAACCTGAAATGATAATAGCACGGATGAGATATAGTGTTTCGGTATTTCGGTACCCGAGATACCTAAGGGTAAGACCTCTTGTAATCGTTAGTCCTGAAATCCCAACTTGCGAAACCTCGAAATGATAATAGCGTGGATGAGATATACTGTTTCGGTATTTCGGCACCCGAGATACCTAAGGGTAAGATCTCTTGTAATCTTCAGTCCCAAAATGATAATAACACAGATGAGATATGATGTTTCGGTGTTTTGGCACCCGGGATATCTAAAGGCAAGTCTCTTGTACTTGCCAGTCCTGAAATCCCGACTTGCGAAACCCCAAGATGGCATTGTGTGTCTAGAGTTTGGATGTTTCGGTGTTTCGGTTCCTAGGAAACCCAAGGGTCAGTTCCCTTGTACTCATCAGTCGTGAAGTCCCAACTTGTGAAACCCCAAAATAAGTTTAGCGATGAATACAGGCTTAGGAGTTTCGGCTCCTGGGAAACCTAAGTGCGAGACCTCATGTCTGCACATATCGCGAAACCCTGAAATAATAATAGCACGGAAAAATCTTGATGTCTCAGTATTTCAACACTTGGGATATCTAGAGGCAAGTCCCTGGTACACGCCAGTCCCGAATTCCCAACTCGTGAAATCTTGATATGGCTTAGCGCATGTAGATTTGGTTTTCGGTGTTTCAGCACCCAAAGAACCGAAGGGTATGAACTCCACGTCCTCTTCTGCCACGAAAACCCGATACGCGAAACCCCGAAAGGTGGAATGCCAGGTTTTAATTCAAGGCATCGTTAGAGGTGACGAACTGTTAGTTCCGTTTGGATTTCGACTCTTCGAGAGACAAGAGAGAAAGGGAACACATGCATTGTGATTTCCCGAATCGTGAAAGTCGGAAATGCCCCTCCGGTAAGGTTCATGGTCATAGCCAACGATCAGATGGGTAAGGATAAATGATGGTAGGGTCTGCATCAGGCCCCATAGGAATTTAGGGATTCTGTTCCTCGGTAAAAAGAAGGAAAAAGATGAAAAATATTAGTTCTCACAGTGGGTGTGTGACAAATTGGTATTAGAGCATGGTTACAACACTTGGCCTGCTTGGGTTCATGAACGGGTTGCGTAGAGACTCCATTCGGAGTAATGTTAAAAGGAGTAACTCTTTATCTTGATCCCCTCAATTAAAAGTCGAAGTTAAGAATGAAAACTCCTATGGTGTATATGCATGTGAAAAATATGAATTATGTATTGGTTATAAATGAATATAAACATTGACTAACAACCAGCGTTTTTCCTTTTACACACAAGCGAAAGATCAACCACGGGAAATTACAGAAGTATAGAATGGTGACTCACCATGAAGTGGGGGAGGGCTCCCACAATAGAGACGAAGAGTTTGACGAAAGGAGGGTAGTAGGGACTCCTCCATATCTAGCCGAGATAGTGAGGAGCCTCATGGTCGAATTACAGAGCTAGAAGGATGACAATGAAAGGATGATAAAAGAGCAATAGAAGAAAATGGAAATTAATGTAGTTTTACTATAGAGCTTATCCGACATACAAAGGCAATTGCAACATGAACATGAGACACAGAAACGAGGTCATGTCAATGGCCACACTGAGAGGCACACCTCGAGAAAGATCCACCCCAAAGATAAGGGACAAGCGTCAGACAATTCTTCTGGAAAGGAAGCTGGCGACTCGAAGGGATCTTCAAGCAACAGAACTAGTTCTCATTCCTGAAGAAAACGAAAGAAGCAGAAACTTTCCAAGAGTCATAATCTTGAAGAGTTCAAGAAGGCCAAACCACCCTCCTTCGACAGTCAAATAAAGAAAGGAGAATAAGCGAAGGCCTGGCTTCTTGGACTAAAGAAGTATTTCAGAGTCCATGACTTCCCAGAAAACTTGAAGGCCCGAGTAGCCACCTTCAACTTGAATGGAAAGGCTTCCATTTGGTGGGAAGACCTTAAGAATGTAAAAGGGATTCACGAAGAATACCTATCTTGGGAACGGTTTGAGAAATACTTCAAGAAGAAGTATATGTCGGAGAAATACTTTGACGAAAAGGCTAAAGAATTCTATGAAATCAAGCTGGGGCAACTCACCATAGAGGAATATGTCAGCAGATTCCTTGAGTTTTTGAGGTATGTACCCTACATAAAAGAAGAAAAGGAAAAGGTGCAACGATTCATTAGTGAACTACCTAAGGACTATCAGAATAGGATTGAATTTGACAAACCAAAGATCCTAGAAGATACTATCCGAAAGGTAAGATATTGTTATGAACAACTTGGGCCTCGAATAGGACCTTGCGAAGGCTAGAAGCAGAAGAATAGTTCGGGATTCCAGAAAAAGGGGTTTAAATCCCCAAGATTTAAGGACTATAAAAAGAAATCAAGGATGAGCTTCCCAGCCCAAAGCATACACCAACAGAAATTTCCCTCCTTGAGTGGAAATAAACTTTTTGGATCTGCCCCAGTAAAGACTGATAACCCAAAGAGAGAACCTTTGAAATGTTGGGGTTGTGGAGAAGAACATCTACTGAGGGATGGCCCACACCGACAACAGAACAGTTGAATAATTTACAACGTTCAAGAATCTACCACTGTCAATAATTTGGCCAACAGTGTATCGCAAATTTATGCAGCCTTGGATAATAACCAAGCTGACCACCAAGCTTCAGTGGTGGAAATTGAAGTTATGATCACCAACCATCTAGTGTCTATTCTGATTGACCCTGGTTCAAGTTTGAGTTATATAGCCCCTAAGGTTGTTGATAAATGTAAACCACAGCCACATAAAAATTCCAAGCCATGGTTCGTACAGTTAGCCACTGGCACCAAAAGAAGAGTAGCGTAGGTCATACCAGCCTACCAATTCATTATGGGCGAATTCCCCACCCAAGCAACCCTTAATATATTACCCCTGGGATTGTATGATCTGTTGATTGGTATGGACTAGCTAGCCACCCATAAAACCAAACTGGACTGTTACCATAAAACCTTGGAATGTGTAAGTGAAGAGGGAAGAAAAATAACCCTTCAAGGGATCCAAAAACTTGTCTCGGTGAGACAAATATGATCTTTTCAAATGAGAAAGTATTGCAAAAAAGGATGTCCACTATATGCAATACAGATGTTGAAATAAATTAAAGATGACAAACCAAGCCTCGAAGACCACCCCACACTGAGAGAATACAGAGATGTATTTCCAAAAGAGGTACCAGGTTTACCTCTGAGAAGGGACATCGACTTCTCAATAGAACTTGCACCAGGAGCAGTGTCAGTGTCTAGGACACCCTACAGGATGAGCACACCTTAGCTAGTTAAACTTAAATTACAACTGAAAGAAATGATGGACAGAGGCTATATCCGACCCAGCATGTCCCCATGGGGAGCACTATTCTTGTTTGTGAAAAAGAAAGACGATACCCTCCGACTGTGTATAGATTATAGACAACTCAATAAGGTAACCATAATGAGAAAGTACCCCTTACCCAGGATCGATGACTTGTTTGATCAATTGGGAGGTGCCTCTATATTCTCGAAGATTGACTTGAGATCTGGATACCACCAAGTCTAAATCAAGGGTGAATACATCCACAAAACTGCCTTCAGGATGAGATATGGTCACTACGAGTTTGTGTTATTACCATTTGGATTGACCAATTCCCCTGGCACTTTTATGTGCTTGATGAACAATGTGCTCAGCAAATTCCTAGACAAATTTGTGTTGGTTTTTATTGATGACATATTAATTTACTCCAAGAATAGAGAGGAACA